>JADBJO010002889.1:72500-80000 GCA_016801955.1 Conus betulinus
CAGTTCGCACCAGGCCCAGATAGTGCCACAAACATGTGACAAAAAGTCAAACAAGTCTGAGAGTCGACTTCTTGTGTGCCCCGTGACGGTCACCATTCCAGAGAATCCGGCAGCCCGAGTTGGAAGTCTCATCACAGATGATGATGATGATGATGATGATGATGATGATGGTTCAGCGGTAAAAGCATTCGGTGGAAGTCTTACAGATGATGGTGGTGATGATGATTCAACGGTAAGAGCATTAGCAATTTGGAGGTGATGGTGGTGATAATGATTCAACGGTAAAAGCATTAGCTCAAGTCACCGTCTCCCCACCATTTTTTCTCTGTGCCTGCTTCGAGGTGTTGTCACACACATGCATCAGAATATATCTTGCATGAGGGCATGCTCTGTGAAGTACATCCAAACGTTTGCCCGTAGCTAGGGATAAGGCATATCTGATGTTTTTTGTGAGAGAGAGGTGGGAGGGATGAGAGGAGGGGGTGGAGGGCGAATGCGCGCGCGCGCACGCACGCACGCACGCACGCACGCACGCACGCACGCACACACACACACACACACACACACACACACACACACACATTGGGAAGATTAGAGAGAGAGCGCGCAGGTTGGAATAGAAAGAGATGATAGGAGAGAGGGATTCAGTGGACAGAAGACAAGTAACTAGAGGTAGATTACGAAAGGAAAAAGGAACAAACCGCTGCGAAAAAGACTGACAAACCCATTTCAGCTGCAGGGGAAACGAAAAGACGAGACAGCAGGAAAGTCGGTAGGATTGAGCAAGACAAATGACTAGAAATACCACATACCTAGGTGACCTTTTTGAAAAAAAAAAAAAAAAAAAAACGATACAAACGGGAGAGTTGTTGGGGGAGGAGGCAGAATCTTCCTGCGCTCTTCCCTCACTGTATGCTTTCTGCCCAAAAAGATGAAAAATAGGAAGAGATGAAAAATACGAACGAGGAAGAATCTTCCTTCGCTGTTCCTTCACTGTATGCTTTCTGCCCAAAGAGATGAAAAAATAAGAACGAGGCAGAATCTTCCTTCGCTCTTCCCTCACTGTATGCTTTCTGCCCAAAGAGATGGAAAAATACGAACGAGGCAGAATCTTCCTTCGCTGTTCCTTCACTGTATGCTTTCTGCCCCCAAAGAGATGGAAAAATACGAACGAGGCAGAATCTTCCTTCGCTGTTCCTTCACTGTATGCTTTCTGCCCAAAGAGATGAAAAGTACGAACGAGGCAGAATCTTCCTTCGCTGTTCCTTCACTGTATGCTTTCTGCCCAAAGAGATGAAAAGTACGAACGAGGCAGAATCTTCCTTCGCTGTTCCTTCACTGTATGCTTTCTGCCCAAAGAGATGAAAGTACGAACGAGGCAGAATCTTCCTTCGCTGTTCCTTCACTGTATGCTTTCTGCCCAAAGAGATGACAAAATACGAACGAGGCAGAATCTTCCTTCGCTCTTCCCTCACTGTATGCTTTCTGCCCAAAGAGATGAAAAAATACAAATAGCTCTTCCTGTCAGTCAGAGGACACTGCTGTTTTTAGCGTACGGGAGAGAAAATTAAAGCGGAACGTATTTAGGGAGAGAGAGAGAGAACTTTCAAACGAGAATTAGGTTGTTTCCATGGAGTATGAAGTGGATTATCTTCTTTAGACGGAATGACGCTAAACTGGAAATTAGATTGTTTAAACAAAAAGTGAGCAGTTCTGAAAACAAAAGTTCCGTACACCGGCGTTTCTGATATAATTTCCCGTCCCGGTTTTTTCAGTGGCCAGAGGCTTAATTTAAGTGCAAGCGAAATGACGTCCAGGCACACACACGCGCACATTTTGACCAATCAGCGAACAGATGCGCGCGCATAATTTGCATCTGCAGTTGAGGTGTATTTGGGCTTTTTTTTTTTTTTTTTCACATTCTACAGGACTGCTTTCAAAGAGCCCTCCCAGCCTTTCGGAAATTCTGTGCTATTAATTAACGGCCTTTTTTTTTTTTCCCTACCTATCTGACTTTCTTTACCATTTGAAAAAAAGAGAAAGAAAGATTCTGAACTGTCATGCATATTTTTTTATGGTTTTTTTGTTTTTGTTTTATTTTTGTTTGTTTTTGTTTTACTACCTTTGTGGACTCTTCGCCTGTCAGCCTTTGTTCCAGTAATTCAGGCACATTTCTTGGAATCTTTTTTTGTTTTTGTTTTGTTTTTGTTTGTTTTTGTTTTACTACCTTTGTGGACTCTGCGCCTGTCAGCCTTTGTTCCAGTAATTCAGGCACATTTCTTGGAATCTTTTAGCGATATATGATCAGCCAGCTTTGTGTTTTGTGTGTGTGGGTGGGGGGGGGGGGGGGGGGGGGGGGGGGGTCTGTCAGATAGGTAGTGAACATTGTACGCCCACTCCCACTGCCTACAGTGGGTACTAGCTGTCCCGGTGTCTGTTTGGCCGTAAAGATTTTGAAAAACATATATTTATGGCATTTAAATATTTTCTTCTGATGTTTACATGTTTTCTGCATCATCCCCCAAAAAAATATCTGGGTGAAAAGTCGAGGGGAATGCCTGACACTCACTGCCTGTCTTTTTTTTTTTTTTTTTAGTTCCTTTTTCAGGTCTTATCCTACCCCCACCCCCCCCCCACCCCCACGCCCCCAGAAAAAAAAAAGAAAAAAAAATTTCTGACTTGTTCGATCTGACTTTTTTTTCTCTCTCGTGCGAATTTGACAGCCATGGAAAGTCGCTGTGTGGTCGGTTGGTGTGTGATGATTAACCACCACCCCCTCCTCTCTCTCTCTCTCTCTCTCTCTCTCTCTCTCTCTCTCTCTCTCTCTCTCTCTCTCTTCTCTGAATAGTTTGTTTTCGTGCATGATGATTAGATATTGCCAGGCTTTTTTTTTTTTTCCCTCGTTTTCCTTCTCCTCCTCCTGCTCCTTCTCCTTCTCCTCCTCCTCCTTCTTCTCTCTCCTCCTCCTCCTCCTCCTCCTCTCTTCTTCTTCTTCTTTTCTTCTGTCATCTTATGTATTTGTGTTATTACTTTTAGTATTTGACGTTTCGTCGTAGCTTCCTCGACTGGTAAACATCGAATTATGGACCGTGTAGGAGGTACGAAAATTTAAGAACTTTTTTTTTGTACATGGGTGGGGGGGGGGTGGGGGGGGGGGGGGGGGGGGGGGGGGGGGGCGGGAAGGACGGTAAACGAGGGCGGGGTATTGAGGCAGAAGGTGGTTGGTGGGATGGGGATGGTTCTGAGTGGCTGCATGCGCTTTGTGTATAAATCTGGTCGATTGCTTATGTTGTGCATGTTTTTTGTTCCGGCTTCTTGCTTTTTCTTTCTTCTTCTTCTTTTTTGGTTTTTTTTTTTTTTTTGTTTTTACTTTTCTTCCACTTTCTTTTTACGTATGTTAATGTGTTTCCCCAGAGAGCTGGACGTAAAAAGAAAACAACATTATGTATGTTTATTCACTCACACCCGATAATTCATTCGTTTCCTCATTATCTGTTTTTGTCAGTCTGTCTGGTCCGGCAGTCTGTCCGTCTGGTTCGTGTGTGTGTGTGTGTGTGTGGGTGTGTGTGTGTGTGTGTGGTGTGTGTGTAGGCGTGCAAGACTATTGCCAGGCTATTGTAATCGATGTGTTTTTTTCCATACATGAGTATGCACTTTCATTATTTTCTCTGCAAATGTTATTGTATTATTTTTCCTCCTTTTGAAATTTGAGAACGGGTGGGGAGAATACTAGACTGATTTTTAACTAGACTGATTTTTCTGAGTTTTGATCCCCTCTCTCTCTCTCCTCTCTCTCTCTCTCTATCTCTCTCTCTCTCTCTCCTATCTCTCTCCTCTGTCTGTCTGTGTCTCTCTGTCTGTATCTTTTCCTATCATTCCACCCCTTCCTTCTGCCCAACCCCTCCTCTTTCTCTCTCTCTCCCCCCCCCCCCCCCCCCCCTCTCTCTCTCTCTCTCTCTCTCTCTCTCTCTCTCTCTCTCTCTCTCTCTTCTCTCAAGCACATTGATTTTTTTCCCCAGAGTTTCTCCTCCTCCTCCTCCTCTCTCTCTTCTCTCTCTCCTCCCTCCCTCTCTCCCTCTCCCTCCCTCTCTCCCCCCCCTCGTCTCTCTCTCTGTGCTGTGAATGTGTGTGTGTGTGTGTGTGTGTGCGAGCGAGAGAGAGAGAGAGATTGAGAGAGAGAGAGAGAGGAGAGAGAGAGAGAAGAGACTTGAGAACTCTTGGGGGAAAATCAATGTGCGCGCGCGCGCGCGTGTGTGTGGTGTGTCTGTCTGTCTGTGGTCTGTCTCTGTCTCTCTCAGGAAGTTTTTTTTTTTAGTTGGAGTTCTGCACACACACACACACACACACACACACACACACACAACACACACACACACACACCACAACACACTCACTCTCTCTCTCTCTCTCTCCTCTCTCTCTCCCTCCCCCTCCTCTCTCTCCCCTCTCCCTCTCCTCTCTCCTCTCTCTCTCTCTCTCCTCTCTCCTCTCTCTCTCTCTCTCTCTCTCTCTCATCTCTCTGTACCTTTAAAAAAAATGGCTCGGTTATATGATATTTGGCGTATATTATGTTTCTTTGTTTTTGACATCTTCTTATCTTTCTTTCTTTCTTTCTTTCTTTCTTTCCTTTTTTGTAAACTAAAATAAACGTTGATGTGCTGCATTGACACTAATATCTGGTGGTCCTTTTTTGAGGTCGTTGCGTTGTTCGTAACCACGCATAGTCAGTGTAGAGTGGAGCCATGCATGATCATATGAATAGAACGGACAATGACAGTCACTCTGGGAATCACATCAGCAGACGAATGAACAGTGATACACGCGTCGAGAGAGAATGACCAGTGAGAATCACATCCACTGAAGGAACAGTGATGATCACGTCAAAAGAATGACCAGCGAGAATCACATCCACAGAATAAGCAGTCATAATATATCAACGGAAACGAACAGTGATAAACGCGTCATCGGAATGAACAGTGATAAACACGTCATCAGAATGAACAGTGATAAACACGTCATCAGAATGAAGAGTGATAAACGCGTCATTACAATGAACAGTGATAAACACGTCATCAGAATGAACAGTGATAAACACGCCATCAGAATGAACAGTGATAAACACGTCATCAGAATGAACAGTGATAAACACGTCATCAGAATGAACAGTGATAAACACGTCATCAGAATGAACAGTGATAAACACGTCGTCAGAATGAACAGTTATAAACGCGTCATCAGAATGAGCCGTGATAAACACGTCATCAGAATGAACAGTGATAAACACGTCATCAGAATGAGCCGTGATAAACACGTCATCAGAATGAACAGTTATAAACGCGTCATCAGAATGAACCGTGATAAACACGTCATCAGAATGAACAGTGATAAACACGTCATCGGAATGAACAGTGATAAAACACGTCATCAGAATGAAGTGATAAAACACGTCATCAGAATGAACGGGGTTAATCACATCAGCAGAATGAACAGTGGGTAATCACATCAGCAGAATGAACAGTGGTAATCACGTCAACAGAATGAACAATGATAATCACATCAGCAGAATGAACTGAGATCGCCACATCAACAGAATGACCGGCGATGGTCACGTCAACAGAAGGAACAATGATAATCACATCAACAGAATGATCAGCGATAATCACGTCAACAGAATGAGCAGTATCAAATCTCATTAACAGCTCGAACTTTTTACATAGATCGGGCAGTGAAGATGACGCTAGCTGTCTATCACCATCACCATCCCCCTCTCCGCCATCCCTATCCCTTTGTCTCGCGCACGTTCCCGAGGCTATCAGTACTTTGATGGGGGATGTTTGTTTATACGTGCGCAGCCTTCTTAACGAGACAGAGTGCCCGAAAGCTTAGTGTTAGACGACCTGGAAATGTGACCAGTGCTGGCTGTCGCTAATGGTGATAGGTGTTTTAAAAGATAAGGATTTCCTTTCCGTTCGCTGCGAACCATTTCTTAGTTTGCCTCTGTCTGTTTGTTTTGTCTGTCTGTCTGTCTGTCTCTTTCTTTATCTGTCTGTCTCTCTGTCTGACTGCCTGCCTGTCTGTCTGACTGTCTCTGGTACGCACGCACGCATACAAATGGACACACACACACACACACACACACACACACACACACACACACACACACACACACACACACAACATCTCTCTCTCTCTCTCTCTCTCTCTCTCTCTCTCTCTCTCTCTTTCTCGCTTCACACGCACTCACGCACGCACGCACGCGCGCCACACACACACACACACACACACACACACACACACACACACACACACACACACACACACACACACACACACACACACACACACACACACACACACACACACACACTCACACACTTGTATTTACAAAGTGGAGTGATCTTAGAATTAGACTTTTCTTTCTTCTATTTGTCTGGAATCTTAGAGGATGGAATCTTCCAACAGAAAGCATCATTGTAAAGTATTGTAACGGAACTGGTGTATTACTACTGATCATTGCTGTTGCATTTCTGACAGTATGGCGTATACGGAAGATTAACAGTTTTCCTAACTTTTGACTCAAATGTTGCTAAGTGCGTTTATAGTTCTGTTTCAAAAGCCCCTGTGTATTATATTCAAATAACCAGTCCAACGGAAACAAAGGAATTCCCGAAAGATGGAAAATTAATGAAAATGATAATAGTAATATTGATTTTTTTTAATGCGTCCAGGAAAAACGTAAAACATTTTTTGGCGTCTCAAGATGTAAGGTTTTGCATGCCATGGCTATGCTTTTTTATTTTTTATTTATTTATTTTTTTTTTTTTTGTAAATGAATTTGAATCAGTATTTGCATTACTTTTCAGCTTTTTATGTAAGAGTGCGCCAAGATATTTGTACACACGTACTGTGCACTTCAAACGCTTCAGCAGTTTACAAATCAGGATCGGCACTTCCCCCCCCCCCCCCCCGTAAACGTCCCCCCCTGACGTAAACGTCAACGTACTTTTTTTTTTATCTTTTTAACGTTATTTTATATTTTATACCTTTGAATTTAGGGGGGGGGGGGGGGGGGGGGGGGGGAGTAATGGCGATTTTTTTTTTTCAAGTGGAATCATAGGTGGCAGAACAGTAATAAATGTACAGCGTATATAAGTGTTTGTAGCGCGGTTTACGGCCGGTCGATACCAAGGTTTAGATGGAGTGTTAAACTGTTCGGTCGTGTGTTCAACTATTCGGCTTGAGGCAAAAGAAAAAAAAAAAAAAAAAAAAAAAAAAAAAAAAAAAAAAAAAAAAAAAAAAAGAAAAGAAGAAAAAGAAAAAACGAACGAAAAACAAGGCAAAGTCGGCAGTAAAAGTGTTCAAACCGACGCAACAGCTGGCGTTCATGAAGAGTGTCAGGGAATCAAATAAGCGTCCTTCACCGTGGAATATCGATGCCCAGTTGGCGAGGCAGCTAGTCTGGCTGGCTTCACCTTGACCTAAATTGTTTGGACAGGCAAT
>JADBJO010002889.1:82500-85000 GCA_016801955.1 Conus betulinus
ACACCTTCCGACCTTTTCCATCTCGCCCAGTGCAGGCTAGAAACCCTCGTCTTTATGTACACCTTCCGACCTTTTCCATCTCGCCCAGTGCAGGCTAGAAACCCTCGTCTTTATGTACACCTTCCGACCTTTTCCATCTCGCCCAGTGCAGGCTAGAAACCCTCGTCTTTATGTACACCTTCCGACCTTTTCCATCTCGCCCAGTGCGGGCTAGAAAACCCTCGTCTTTATGTACACATTCCGACCTTTTCCATCTCGTTCAATGGAGGTCAGAAACCGTGGTCTTTAGGCGCATATTCCAACCTTTTCCACCTCGCTCGAAAACCGTGGTCTTTATGCGCATATTCCAACTTTTCCACCTCGTTCGATGGAGGCGAGAAACCGTGGTCTCTTATGCGCAATATAACCTTTTCCACCTCGTTCAAAACCGTGGTCTTTATGCGCATATTCCAGCCTTTTCCACCTCACTCAAAACCGTGGTCTTTATGCGCATATTCCAGCCTTTTCCACCTCACTCAAAACCGTGGTCTTTATGCGCATATTCCAACCTTTTCCACCTCGTTCGATGGAGGCGAGAAAAACCGTGGTCTTATGTGCACATTCCAACCTTTTCCCTCGTTCAGTGGAGCCGTAAAACCGGTCTTGAAATGCATCTCCAACCTTTCTCAGCTCGTTCGGTGGAGATTTTAAAGCATGGTCCTCGTGTGCATGTTCCAGACTTGTCTACCGCGTTCGCCGGAGCCTTGAAGTCGGGGTTTTAATGTGCAGATTCTAACCTTTTCCACATCGTTAGGTGGGAGTCTAGAGACCGTTGTGTTGTGTTTATGTACACATTCCAACCCTTTCCACCTCGTTGCGTGGAGGCTTAAGATCGTGGTCTTTATTTGCCTGTTCTAGCCTTTCCGCTTGTTTGGATGAGGCTTTAAAAAACCGCAGTCTTAATGTGCAAATTCCAGCCTATTCCACCGTGGGTCGTATAATTTTTTTTAACTGTGGTTCTGAGTTTGCGGTCCTGTGGCCATGCATTATCCAAATACACTAAAAGAAAGGAAAGAAATAAAACTTGCATGCCCGTTTACTCTCATCACAGCCTTGAAGAATAGGCTGCTGTGTGCTGTTAGAATGGATGGTACAGCAAACCAAGAGACTGATGAACAAATAAACGAAAAGGTCTTCATGTGCTAATGGGAATGGATGATAAACAAACCAGCAAAACACGCAAGCAAAAAAAGAAGAAAAAAATTGCACAGAAAAACATTGGTGGTGTTGTGTTTAGAAAACCGTCTCGGAAGACGGAATGTGACTGTCTCTAATGATTGGATTGTAAAAAAAAAAAAAAAAAAAAAAAAAGAAAAAAAAAAAAAAAAAAAAAAAAACACGTACCCAGAAAATATCACCAATGGTGAATCTCCATTTTACCTGATGGAGGAAGAGAGGAAGAAGTGCATCACGCGCAACCGAACGATATCCGAAGGGGACATAACTTTTCCATTTGCTCAAGGAATAGTTAGGGGGGAGTCATATTTGCATCCCTTTCCCGGAATTCAGTTTGCCAGCGTAAAGCAGCATTTTCCCGGCGAATCGTAGGGCAGGGGGCGGGGGGGAAAAGGTTTTCCGTATGCATAACCCAGGCATTTGTGTATGAGAGCTCATTATCCTCACAATCCAGTACAGTGGAGTCTCCGGCAACCGCCCCTCAGCGGACCGCTTTGCTCCTCACAATGATGAAAAAGACTGACAAGTCATTTTCTCATACTTTGACGTTTATTCTAAATTCCGTAAAACAAAAATTCTAAATTCCGTAAAGAAAATGAAAATGAAAAGTCAAAAATTCTAAATTCCGTAAAGAAAATGAGAATGAAAAGTCAGGGAAAGATATCATAAATGTAAAATCCTTCACTAGCAGCCTGTGGAGACCATCATATCCCATCTTGAAGACAGTACTACTATTCATATTGCCTGCTCCTATGTCTTTCGTCCGCAGGATCGGACTCAGAGAGAGAGAGAGAAGAGAGAGAGAGAGAGAGAGGAGAGAGAGAGTGGAGGAGGTGGGGAGGTGGTGGAGGAGTGAGGGGGTAAATTGTTGAAAAACATTACCAGCATCCCCCCCCCCCCCCCCCCTTTTTTTTTTTTTTAACAACACAATTTTTTGCTTACCCGAACCCCCACGCTGTGCATCCCTCTAAGTTCTAGCATACGATAGATTTCTTTTTTTGTTTCCGTTCTCCATGTGATCTCGCGAGACTGACGAGAACATTTCCTTGTGGCAGCAGCATGACATGAGACCGGTGATACGGGGGGGGGGGGGGGGGGGGGGGGGGGGGGGGGGGGTGGGGGGTCTGAATCTGGGAATTCAGTAGATGAGCCTTACGGTGTGCGTCGTGATGATGTCTGAACGTTCAGACTTTTTGTGTGTGTCGCGATCGTGACGGCATGTTTGCGAGCATGATATTTTGAATGACAGGGGAAGTAAAAAAAAAAAAAAAAAAAAATTTTTTTT
>JADBJO010002889.1:92500-97500 GCA_016801955.1 Conus betulinus
AATTTCTCTATATCCCAAAGGGGGTGAAAAGATTAAATTCTGGTTTAAGTGTGTGTGTGTGTGTGCGCGCGCGCGTGCGTGCGCGAGCGCTCGCGCGTGAGCATGCGCGCCGTGAGTGTGTGTGTGTGTGTGTGTGTGAGAGAGAGAGAGAGAGAGAGAGAGAGAGAGAGAGAGAGAGAGAGAGAGAGAGAGAAAGCACCAGCAGCAGAAACAGCAGCAGCTGGCCTAACAGTAATAGGTTCGTTCTGTTTGTTAAATGTTTGGGATAGGATGTCTCTTCCAGACGGCGTTGGAAATGGGTCCCTCAAATGTTACAATAAATCAGTGAAGTCCGTCTGTGAGCCTGTGCCATAAATCAGTGGAGTCTGTCTGTGGGCCTGTGGGCGTCTCCTATTGTTAGGGGACAGGGCTGGTGGAATCAATTATCTTCCTTAGTCACCTTATGCCCAGAGCACACAAGTTACCCCCTGGTGATCTGAAAACACCCTCCCCCCCTCCCCCCCCCCCCCCCCCCACCTCCGCCCCCTTCCTACTTTCCCCCACTTGTCATTCCATTTTTTCTTCTTTCTTCGCGTACATAATACAAAGGGCGCGCTGAGCACATAAAGGAATGTGCGCGCGCGCATGCACGCACATAGCGCGCGCACACACATACACAAACACACACACACTCTCTCTCTCTCTCTCTCTCTCTCCTCTCTCTCTCTCTCTCTCTCTCTCTCGCATCGCACGCACGCACGCACACACACATACACACACACACTAACGCACACTACACACACACACACACACACACACACACACACACACACACACACACACACACGTTTGCATGCATACACCCAAAAACATCACATGCACACACACGCACACATAACACTTACATACTAAGATCACTGTTAGGTGGATAGACGTTAAATAAAGAACGAACGAACGAAGAGAGAGAGAGAGAGAGAGGGGGGGGGGGGGGGGGGGGGAGAGAGAACATTGTCCTGCAGCATTGAGACGCAGGAAATGAAAGAGACAGATGAAGCTCTAAGAGGTTGTTCGTTCGTCGAGGTGGAAAGACGGCCGCCAGAAAGTAAATCCCCGATTTGTCTCCTTAAGCTGACATTAAGCCCAGTGTTGTCTCCCTCCCTTAACAGAAGCAGACGAGAATAAACTCTGCGCCGTTGTGCAGTGTGTGTGTGTGTGTGTGTGTGTGTGTGGAAACAAGCCTGTCGCTGAGCGTATAGTTTTCTACAGGCTGTGGACAGTTCAGGTGGAGGGTTGTTGTGGCAATAGCCCCTCACCCTGTCGGCGTAAAAATAGCGCGGGTGGGTGACAAAAAGTGGTGGCCTGCTGATAACTAATATACATACATGTGTGAACAAAGAAAGCCACACACTTGAAACCGTATATTTCCATGCTCTCCGGATTTCGGGATATACCCCGTCGTGAAAAGTGGCGTCTCTCTCTCTCTCTCTCTCTCTGTGTCTCTCTCTCCTCTCTCTCTCTCTCTCTCTCTCTCTCTCTCTCTCTCTCTCTCTCTCTCTCTCTCTCTCACGCGTCACGCGCACGCACGCACGCACGCACGCACGCACGCACGCACGCACACACACACACACACACACACACACACACACACACACACACACACACACATATTATGAATACCCTCTACACAGTTAACGTAGCATACAAGTTACACTGTAAACAGCTTTTACCATCAGCAGACTAGATTGTTAAGTGAGAAAACGTAATGAAGCATATTTGCTCCACAAAATTGAATATGTAATTTCACGCATCATCATTTTAACTGATACAGAGTTATATGCAAGTGCCTGATGGACATGAAGTTTGACATTATTTGATATTAAAAAAACAGACAGAAAAAATCCTCAATATTATGATGCTGACCAACATGGAACAGTCAAGTTCTTGTGTCAGTCAGTGCTCCTTAGCGTCACCCTATTTTTTCTTCACAGTGGTCATGCTTGTAATGCCTCTGGAGCGATCCAGAATACATTTGAAAGGGGCACAAAACTAGTTGCAGCAGTCCTGTTGGTTGTGACACTGAAAAGTACTTACTGAGAGAGAGAGACAGAGAAGACAGTTTGAAGCTCTTTATTCTCGTCGATACTAGATTAACAGACATATACTTTTTTTTTTTCATATCCAGTCCTCGCCCTGTACAAGGACTACACTACTGAGAGGATCGAGGGAATCATCAAAATATTATGATGTTTGGTTTTTGTTCTAGGTGCTGTTGTATTTAAGGAAAACAACAGCACATAGAACAAAACCAGACATCGTCACGAATTACATGAAATGAAAGAATGTAAACGTTAGAGAGAAAGAAGTCATACTATCAGTGAATTATAAAGCATAGATAAAAATGGCAGTGTTAGATGCTAAATGCAGAATCAATGCGATTAACAAAATAACTCTAAGGATACATGCTTTGGCTGTGTGCATGAAATGGCATGGAGAGCGAAAAATGGGGGGGGGGGGGAGAATGAATGAATGAATTTATTGAGGAAGGCTTACAAAACCCATTGTCAAAGGGAGGGGGTGTTTTATAACTGTTAAAGAATAAACAAAGATAATACGTGTAAGAATACAACATACATCGTGTTGTGGGAAACCGGATCACGGGAAGATATTAGAAACTATCACCGCACACCGGTATGACTGCGAACGCGACTGTCAAAGTATCACCACATCTGTCCACAGACATCAAGATTTCCGCCGTTGGCAGCTTCAGTGTTGCTGGCAGTATATTGAACGCTGTACATATTCATGGTCATTTCCTGAAGATAGGCCAGTGTGCGGCTAGTGGTGACGTTATCAGAAGGAGCATTCTGTGGTTGACTGACCTGAGAAATGTTTTCAGGGTCTTCACTGCACTCTGACTCACGATCATCCTCATTTGCCAAGACTTCCTCTCTTTTGTTTTGTACACAAGGATCTGGTGGCCTGTCATGTCCACAGACAATGTCACAACATTGTTCACCACAGTTGTCATGCACACGTTACTTGACTGACACAGTATCTTACATGAAGGCTTCATCGTGTACGATTGTCACCGATTGTTTATCACGCTGTCCCTTGTCGATTTCTTGTTGAGCACTGTGTCGTGTGTCTCGAGCAGGCTGTGGTGCGGAGGGAGGGGAATTACTGTCACACTGAACAACGTCAGCACAAGCGGTATAGCTGTGACCGGTTCTGTCAGCACTGTACACTAGGCTTGGTGGAGTCGGTAAAAATAAACCGGATGGAGAAAAACCTTCACTTGCCTTTTCCTGTTGTTTTCTTTCTGTGTACCTCAGTTCAGCGTTTATCCCTGGTTATCTGTGACGGACATTTCCATCGATAAAGAGCTTTTTTGGCCTTGGCTTTGCATTGCAGGGGGCTGGTCAGTATTCGTGGTCAAACGGAGAATCACGACTGTGTTGTTTCCTCTGCCCTCAATTTTAAACGAGGACAGAGTCATTTCCTTTAACGCAGCATTCAGCGTCGCTTATAAAGTACACGGGAGACCTTCAACAGGCATACTGTGCAATTTACAGGCAATACAGGTAGAAATTTAGCAGAGCAGCTTGAAACACCGTCTTGCTGGGAGCCAGACAAGGGAAGCCCCCCCCCACCCACCCCCACCCACCCACACACACACACACTCACCCCCCCCCCCCCACACACACACACACACACACACACACTGACTGACTGAAACCATTTACTGTCAGATTAACATATTGTTGATACACACACACACACACACGCGCGCACGCACACACGCACACACACACACAGAGAGACAGTTTAAGGGGTTGAAAGCTGAAGGAGATAGGAGACAAGAAGAGAGAGAAAGGGGAAGGAGTAATCCCCCCTTTTTAAGCAATATATTCAAAAAGACACAGTTCAGTTCCAGTTCTGTGAGGTCATTTTTAGGATCCTAAAGCTGTCCGTCTTACGAATCTTGTATGACTACTGTATGTTTATTGTGACTCTGTTGTATTGTTTAATCTTGAATGCTTAGTATTCTTTTAACATACAGTGCTGGCGTCATAATGTCGTCAAAGATATATGTATGCAGGTTGTATGATGTGTGTGTGCAGTGCAAATCATTTTATTTTAGAGAATTGCTCGTTCATTATTTTGTGTACTGTCCCCTGTTGCGTGTATTTTGAATGTTGCACTGATCTGAATTTCTCGTTTTTGAGGTAATGAGTGATTTTGACTAGAACAAAAACGATGTTGGGAATGTTTAGATAATCAGCAATACGTACTCGTCAAGATTATGAAAATGTGATAATAGAAAACTGTGTATACATGCAGGAAACAAAATCTGTGGGAAGGAACTTTATAAAGCCTGCCAGTATGCGTAAATTCACAAAATGAAATGATATAGCACCATGAGAGAGAGGTGGGGGCGGGGGCAGAGACAAACAGTGGAAAAGAGAGAGAGAAAAAAAGACAAGAGAAGAGGAAGAAAGAAATGGACAAGAGAGACAAGACTCCGAAAGGTCAACGTACACAACTTTGCTTGTATATAAACATTGTGAAATGTTAAAGGAAAGGAGAGACGGGGGAGAGTTAGGGTGCAATTTTAGAAGGGGCGGAGAGAGAGTGAGTGAGTCTTGGGAGAAATGGAGACTCGATAGAGAGGTAGAGTTGAACGAGGGCAAGGCGGAGGGTAGAGAAAGAGACTTCAGAAGAATGAAGACTCGACAGAGAAGCAGAATGAAACGTTTTCCCTCAAACACGAAGAGGCAGAATGGAGCGTTTTTTCCCTCAAAAACACAGTCAGGCAGAATGAAGCGTTTAACACAAACACATAGAGGTACAATGGAGCGTTTTCTCACAAACACCGAGAGAGTAGAATGGAGCGTTTTCTCACAAACACCGAGAGGTAGAATGGAGCGTTTTTCCCTCAAACACAGAGAGGCAAAATGGAACGTTTTCCCTCAAACACAGAAAGGCAGAATGGAGCATTTTCCCTCAAACACAGTGAGGCA
>JADBJO010002889.1:112500-122500 GCA_016801955.1 Conus betulinus
TGCGTGCATGCGTGAAACCTTTTTTTTTTTAATTGTTGTCCATTTTCAAGTTATAAGATCTTTAGGTTAATTGGGTTAGTGAGGATGCGTTTCTTCGGGACATCACACAGTGCCAGGTGATTAGATACCATCAAGTATTCGCCGCCAGAGTCCACGTCAGCAGCCGCGCGTATACAAAATAGACATGGACGTCCGCATTTAGATGGGATTGCTGGCTTGCTTTGGCATTAGTCCCGGCTATCCCACTGGCTGTGCTGTCCATGCGCGCACACGAAATCATCCCTCCCTCCAAGAAGAGAGAGAGAGAGAGAGAGAGAGAGAGAGACTTTACAAACTATGGCCAATAAGTCTTCTGTCAAGGGGATACAAACGGAATTGTTACTATAAAAAAGAAAAGGCGACACTTGCATGGTACAGACACACTTAAAAATAATTATTGGACTCAAATTGGATTACCTCACAGCCACTTCATTAATTTAGATGAGAATACTACATTAGTAATTGACTCGAGACAGAAAAAGGCAGAAAGCACAGTAACAACTACCACTATTATAGATACGATAACGACAATTTTGATTTAAAAAAAAAATACTCATCCCAAAGCGACCATTCAACATCTACCAAAATCGCAAGACAAACAAAATGTAACATTCTTAATAGAACTGGAGATGAAGCAGTGACTGATTTCTGCCCCCAAATTAAAAGCTTTTGTTAATTAGCGTCCACAGAGACAAATCATTTGTTTTGTGATCTGAAGACACGTGATTTAGATTATGTAGGATCGCTTACGGCATTTTGAAGAATTACATTCAAATCTGATATCGTCAAAGGCAGAGCAACAAACAAACAGAAAATGCTTTTTCATCTTCAGTAGACAGTAATCACACGAGGCAACTAATCCCTGTCGTCTGTTCAACATCAAACCAAATTCTGATGAGAAAGAGACCAGATCTCATTCTAAATCGAGCGGGGGGGGGGGGGGGGGGGGGGGGGGGGGGGGGGCTGAAAGATATCTTTGAAAGAAAAATACCGCTTGTATATCTTGTTTTCTTCAAAACACGACTGCCAGTTCGAAAACAACGAGAGAGACAGACAGAGACAGAGAGAGATGGGCAGACCAGCGCAAGTTAACGAGGCCCACAGAACATGGCTAAAACCCCGCTCGGTGCCCCAGTTGCCGGGGGTGCCCGCCGTTAATTGAACTGCTGGTGCGTTATCGAGGGAGGCTGGACACGAAGACTCCCAGAACGGACACGTCCTCCAGAAGCTCCACCATCCCTCCCCACCCCCACCCCTCCCCCCGCGCTCCCTCCCGCGCTCCTTTATCTCGGGTTGACATGAAAACGTCTTGGCCGAAGAGAAAGGAATAACAACAGTAAACACAAGAGGACGATGGAAGAAGGCGGTTGGAGAAAAAGAACTACGGTTAAGAGGACGGAGAAGATACGCGCGCGCGCGCGCGCGTACACAGACACACACAAAGACACAGAGACACAGACACACGCACGCACACACACGCGCGCGCGCTCGTATACACTCCCGTCCCCCTTCTCTTTCCCCCCTCCGCTTCTCCCGGCGTCCTGCCTTTCCAGAGAAGACAGCATAGCGTTGGTGATGTGGTGGTGGCGCCATGTGAATGCGTTAGAACACGTGATTATGAAAAGTCCAATCAAAATCGACAAAAAAAAAACAGAAGAAGAAAGAAAGAGAGAGAGGGGGGGGGGGGGGGTGATAATAGTTTCGAGGCTGATTGATGAAATTACAATCATAAAGCATGCGGATATGCCCAAGAGTTTTGATTAAGGTTTTTTGTTTCACATCGTTTGCATCGTCTTGTGACACGCTGCAACATGAGCCATTGTCTAAACCCAGTATTCCATTCCATTACTCTGTGCTCCTCTCTGCTCTCTCTCTCTCTCTCTCCTCTCTCTCTCTCTCTCTCTCTCTCTCTCTCTCTCTCTCTCTCTCTCTCTCTCTCTCTCTCTCTCTCTCTCTCTCTCTCTGTGTGTATGTGTGTGGCATGAGTGGGCTCTTTATGTGTGTCTCTTGTGTGTGTGTGCATGTCCGTGTGCGTGCGCCTGTTTGTGTCTGCTGAAGGGTGATTACAGTGTTGCCTGTTGCTGATGTAGTCTATGATCAGAGAGGTAATGGTTTTCTGAGTGGCTGTCGTGTTTTCTTCACCCACAGATGATGAAGTGCCTCGCTTGCATTGTTCACCAAGGCGTCTTTGTTTTCTTCTTTTTTTTTTTAAATCTTTCTTTCATTTTTTTTCTTCTTTTAAAGAAAATCCTAATTGGACTCATGACCACACCCCCACGCCATCTCTCTATCTGTTCCTTTGTCTCTGTCTTTCTGTATGACTGTCTGTCTGTCTGTCTCTCTTCCTATGTCTATGTCTGTCTGCCTCTCCCCTCCTCTCTCTCTCTCTCTCTCTCTCTCTCTCTCTCTCTCTCTCTCTCTCTCTCTCTCTCGCGCGCGCGCGCTCGCGCACTGACTGATGCTCTTTCTCCCTTTTACCCTTTGTATCTGTATGTATGTGTGTGATTGTATATCTGTATGTCTCTGCCTCTCTCTGTCTGTCTGGCTGTCTCCCCCCCCCCCCCCCCCCCATGCCAGATGATCTTGTTCACGGCAGACTAGACAGATATCCTATTTACTTTACTCCGGTCTGAACTATATTGAACGTTGGCTGAAATTGACCAGAGTGAAACCTGATGAGCTGCTTTTTTGGAGCTGACAAGTTTACAGGGTGACATTTAATTTTGATTCTGTTAAGAAGAAAAAAAAGCAACGGGTCACAGTACAGGTGTTTGTCACCGTGCAAATTCTGTTTGGCGTTTGCTTGTCTCGCATAACCAGGGTGTTAAGGAATATTTCCAAGATGTCTAGGCAAGAGACCTGTCGGTTGTAGATGGTAAGACTAGCATGATCACACCTCCACTTTTGTCAGATTCTCAGTATAGATCCTTTTAAAAAAAAAAAAAAAAAAAAAAAGTTTTAATTTGACAGAACCGCTAATGCAGTTAGTTAAAAGTAATAGGTGAGAGAAAAAAGTGAATGGATTTATTTTCGATTTGAGGTGTCTAATCTTCGTCCCGATCTGTATTAACTTCAACGAGGTGACAGCTGTAATATGGCCCTTTTGCTGTCGTCTAGGCTCTGAGCGACATGAATTGGATGGACACATCAATACCACTTGTCAGTGCTTCATGCATAATGTCAAAAATGAAAACAAGCCTACCTGCCTCCTATGTAAAGTCATCATAATAACGATAATTATGGATATTTATGGCGCAATATCTATATGTAGCCCCAGTTACTTACAAAGGTCAAAGTACGCACGCACGCTCGCACACACACGTACTAGCACAGGGGGTTCCCTACGCATGCCCACATCACACACACACACACACACACACACACACACGCACACGCACGCACGCACGCACGCACGCACGCACGCACACAGATACACACACAGACATGCGCGCATGGGTCGCGCGCGTGGTGGTCTCATAGACACACAGTACACCCTCATAAGGCATGAAGAAACAGGGCTACGAGTATGTGAAAAGCGTGATTTTGAGAGATAACATGAAGGAAGAGAGAGAATTAGAGGTGTGTAGAGAGAAAGGAAGTTTTTTTTTTTTGTTTTTTTTTTTTTTTTTTTTTTTTTTTTTTTCTAAACAGACGGTGCTTGAAAAGAGAATGGACGCTCTGGAGAACTCTTGGTTTCGAAACTTGACTGATGTAGATGGAATTATCCATTCTTATTTTGACTACTCGTGTCTTGAGTGGCGGCGGTTTAATCGAATCGGCCGAATTATTATTACAAGGTGCAATGCATTTGTAGAGTAAGCTGATAACTAAAACTGACAAGGCATGAGTTAGCCGTATGGAGACAAGCATCAGGCATTTATCACGCCGGGGATTGTGACTGACAGGATGCTTGTTTCACTTGATGTTATGTAGACTGCTGTTTGGGTTGGCTAATTTGGATTTGTGTTCGACTGCTTGGCTTCAGCAACGCACTTAGAACTTTATCTGTATCTGCAAATCTCAATCTCACTGTCCGTCCGCCTGTCTGTCTGTCTGCCTCCTCTCTCTCTCTCTCTCTCTCTCTCTCTCTCTCTCTCTCTCTCTCTGTCTATATGTCTGTCTGTCTCTCTCTCTCTCTCTCCCTCCCTCTCTCTCTCTCTATTTCTCTCTCGCGCGCGCAAACACACACGCTCACACACACACACACACACACACACACACACACACACACACACACACACACACACACACACACACACACACACACACACGCACACACACACACTGTAACACAGAGGGAGGCTGGGTTCCTTGCCACAGCAGAGAGCCCACGTAGTTTGGCTCCGACAATCACCAAGCTGCTTTATTTTCCAAAGCTTTCGCCTCACAGCTTGATCACAGACAAGATTGGAAGGCAAGTGGATACAAGAACAAATGAAATGAAGAAAAAAAAAGAAAGAAAAAATGGGAAAGAAGGGGGGCGGGGATGGGGGGGGGGGGGGGGGTTTAAAGGGAAAAGGGGGAGAAGCACCAAACTCCCATGTACAGTTAGAATTGCTTCACTGTTTTTGTTTGTCGTTGTTGTCGAGTCTCGCGTGCCCTACTGGGAGTATTGCTGTAAAATGCTGATACCTTTAAAGTGCGTCAGAATTACTTGCCCAGTTCCTCCCTTCCACAGTGTGTGTGTGTGTGTGTGTGTGTGTGTGTGTGTGTGTGTGTGTGTGTGTGTGTTGGAGATTGTCTCCCCCTTGGAGACTATAAGCTTGCTGAAGGCTCATTTTGAGAAGCCGTTATTATACCCCACTCGCCCATTCAAGCACATACTGTTGGGCAGAATTATTTACCACTGCAGATATGAAAGCTTATCTCCCCTGTTTGTTCAATCAAGACATAAGAGCAAGCTATATATCTTCAGAGTGCTTGACCGTCTCAAGATACTGTCCAAGATACAGTGTCACATATGAAGGATGTGCTAAAACCCCCCAGAGAAACCTTGAAGAAGACCTGTTAAAAAAAAACCCAAAAAACCGAGAAAACTAACTGGCCCATTTTACTCTTGAACGCAGAAAGAAACCACAGCCAAAAGAAAGCAAGCAAGAAGACCACAAGAACGCTGGGAGCAAAACGCTGTATGTAACAGAGTACAGAAGCCAGAGTCATTGCAAAACCAAGCTGCTCTGAAAATTGCTAGAATGGTGCTCAGTTAGTTACTTACCCTAAAAATTTATTAGTTTATTATATATGTATGTCAGCCTTCAAAATTCAGGGCGGTGAGAGGGCCAGCCGCCCTGACGAAGAAGTGGTAAGCCGCAAGCGCGCCACGGACTCCCATCAGAGCCATTTAATGGTTGTTTTTTTTTCTGCCCCGACCGGCTCCAAACCAGAGTTGAGTTTGCTACGGGCTCATTTGGAAAGACAGGGGCAACACAGTCGAGTTTCATCCTCTTAGTGGATGCGTCTCTGAGAGTGTTGCTCAAATTTCCTGACTAACGCCTGCAGATGTCTGTATTTCTCGGGCCTGGTTGACGCCTGGCTATATAGTATTAAAGTTGGCGTAGAGTACAGCCCTGTCACGTACCGATCTGCGCGAAAAAAAAGGGGGGGGGGGGGGGGGGGGGGGGGAAGGGATGTGCAATGAGGGGCATTGAATACTGTCTGTCTTTCAGCTCTACCAAACAGATGCATTCTCAGTATGATTGATTATTGATGAGAATCGAAGCAAGCATCCGATTAAAAGAAAGACCGCAAACTGAAGCATTGAGATTGACCCAGTCAACCACGAAGAAGGCGCCAGCAAGTTCCTAACCTTTAATTCCGTACAGGTCGGACAGGGGCTAGAGAAGATGAAAGCAAATTTTTTCTAGTATCCCTAAAGGTATTGATTGATGCAGTTGAACCTTTCTTTCAGGTGAGTCACACCCGTTAGTGAGTATGAAAATCCAGCCACCATGCCTAAGTACCTAACTCAAGAGTGGGAAATGGAAATGACAGACCCAGACTGGCAGTGAAGCCGTCTACAACCTTCGGCAGAAAATCTTCATTTATTGAAAGAAAAGAAAAGAAAAAAGAAAAAGAAAAATAACGCGTTCACGGATGCCCTGCCCTGGTAAACAGATGCGCCGGGAAATGAGAAAATGGACACACTAGGTGTAACGCGCACTTAAAACTCACGGACGACCCCCAGGTTTCAGGTTAAGGTTGTTTCTTTTCTTTTCGTCTTTTTTTCTTTCTTTCTTTCTTTTTTTCCCACTCTTTCATACCCAGCTAATAACTCGGGGCTTTGGTTACTGAGAAAAAGACTCGGGGTTGTAAAGGAAAAAGAAAAAAAAAAAAAAAAAAAAAGAAAAAAATATCAGAAGAGAAAACCTATAGCTGTTGAAATTCTCAAAATCTTTGCATTTTAGGCGCGTGCATGTGTGTGTGTGTGTGTGTGTGTGTGTGTGTGTGTGTGTGTGTGTGTGTGTCTACGTGCGTGCGTGCGTGTGTGCATGCGTGCGTGCGTGTGTCTATGTGTGTGTGTGTGTGTGTGTGTGTGTGTGTGTGTGTGTGTGTGTGTGTGTTCGCGCGTATCTCAGATAATGGGCAAGAGATATGTGTTCATGGTTCAGTACATAACATGATAAAGGTGGTCGGAGGGAGGAATGGAAGTGGGGAGCGGTTGAAGATGGGGGTTCAGTTTATATGGTCATTGTTGTTTCTTCTCTCTCTCCCTCCCTCCCTCCCCCCCCCCCCCCCCCCCCCCCCCTCCCTCCCTCTCTCTCTCTCTCTCTCTCTCTCTCTCTCTCTCTCTCTCTCCACGCAACATCCCTTTTACAGGGACTCTACCAAGGCTTTCCGCACAGTGTGTTGGTCTCATATATGCAGTGAAAACTGCCAGTTACGTTTCAAAATTTCAGACGGAAGGGTAGACACCATGTTTTCCAATGAATATGTCTGTGCATCACATCAGCGCCGAGTCCATTCTGGCCAGCTGATTGGAGAGTTTGAAAGTCAGCCGAACTCAGCAACGTTCCATTTGAAATGCGCCTTGCTCAGTAGAGTAGGACACTTCCATGAAGGTTTTCCGCTGCCCGCATCCTCGGTATTAAACAAACTTAGTTCACGGGAATTCACTCTTACACTCATCGCAACATCCACCCCTCCCCAAGAAAAAAAAAAAAGGAGGGGGCAGGGGAAAGGAGGCGTGGGAGGGGAAGTATGGTGAGTAATCCTTCAAGACATCCTGGGTAGGAGTTTGGTTACAAAAACAAACAAAGAAAAAGCGGCAAGTCGATCTGTCTGTCGGTAGTATGGACCAGCCGATATAAAAGTCAGCTGCATGTGCTTAGTACAGCTTAGGAAATTGTTTTTATCATCGGGACATCAAACTGCAAAACATTCGAAAATGGCGTGCCTTTTGTTATTAAATTTGTGCCGTCTGAAAATCAAATTAGAAGAAGAAGAACAACAACAAGAACAAAACAACAACAAGAAAACTAACAGGGTGTTCGCTGCTCCCAGAAAACAAGACTTTAGGGAGCACCAAGGGGGTGGGGGAGGCTGGTCTACAATGACTCTGTAATCGTTCAGCAGTGACAAACTTTTTTTTTTTTTTTTTTTTGCTGTGCTACTTTGCTGGCAGCCATTGTTGGCCTTTACAACAGAGGTGGGCTTGGAGATGATGTAGCCTAACACGGCCAGGTCGATGGTCAGGATGAGATAGAAAATGGGCAGATGACATTGATTGACGTTCGTTGTTAGTCTTATTAAGTTGGTTATGGATGCGTTTCTGAATGGGGCGAATTTTTCTTTTTGTTCATCTGTTTAGTTTGTTTCTGTCTTTCATGTAGCATTTGTATATTTTCTTGTCTATTTATGCCGATTCAGCTTGGTCCGCGATAGACAGCATTGTGGAAAAAAATTGTTTAATTCAATCTCTCTCTCTCTCTCTCTCTCTCTCTCTCTCTCTCTCTCTCTCTCTCTCTCTCTCTCTCTCTCTCTGTGTGTGTGTGTGTGTGTGCGTGTGTGCGTGTGTGTGTGTGTGTGTGTGCCTGCTATATGTCTTCGTTATGACGCTCACCCTGTCTCTCGCTGTGTGATATATGCCGTCGTTACGATGGTGATGGATTGTAATATTTCTACCAGTTCGTGTTCTCGCATGTCCTGTACACAGATACGGACCTTCTCTGTACGACGCCTTGGCCTTCTTTGAACCCCCACCCCCACTCCCCTCCTCACCCTACCTATCCCCTTCCCTCTCTCTCTCTCTCTCTCTCTCTCTCTCTCTCTCTCTCTCTCTCTCTCTCTTACACAATGCGCGCGCGCGCGCGCACACACACTCACACGCACGCACGCACGTGCGCGCGCTCACGCACACACACACACACATGCACACGCACACACACACACACCTATGAGTAAATATCATGGGAGAGAGATGTCGAAAGATTGGTGCTTCACGGCTCAGTGTATGTGTGGTGGATTGGGAAGACTCTCAACGAGGTCTGTGGGGTAGTGTTACACAGAGGTGACCGTCTCTTTAAAGGGACGCAACTCATGAGGATTATTATTATCGTTATTCTGACGGGAGTCTTTGAGGCGACGGCCACTACTCAGCGAAGTACCGACTTGGGCGCGGGACTGGCGAGTGCCAATGATGGGAAAGAGGTGGCCAGAGATTAGAGAGATTATGGGATCAAAGATCTCTTTGCCTGTGGCGCCGTCTTCTGATGTACACGCGTTTCCTTGTACTTTTCTCAAAACTCTATGGAGGAGCTGATTGTTGGCCAACACTGCTACAGTTTTGCGCGCGCGAAGTCACGTTGTTTGTTGCACGAGTTCTTCTAGAAAAACTGCTGGCAGTGTCCCCGCGGTCTGTTCCTAGCGAATGCCAGCTGTGGAATGCAGTATCTTAGGTTCTGATTGTATAGATTGACACAGTGAATACGTGTGGGCAAGCGCGCGCGCTGGTAATAGTATTGGGAACAGTCAAACAGGTTTCAAGAAGGGGAAGAGAGAGAGATGGGGGGGGGGGGGGGGGGGGGGGGGAGGAGAGAGAGAAAGAGAAGAGAGAGGGGGGGGGGGGGGTCAGACAGGTACTAAAACGGAGAGAGAGAGGAGGGGGAGAGGACATAGAGCGAGAGTCAAACAGGTCTCAAACGGAGAGAGAGAGAGAAGGGGAGGTCAAAGAGAGAGATGAGAGAGAGAGAGAGAGAGAGAAGAGGGGAAGAGATAGGACAGACAGAGCATCGTCACCCACTTGGATTATCTACAGTCTTGGAAAATTTAAAAAAAAAAAAAAATCGGTTTGAAAAGTAGCTGCAGTTTCTCTCTCTCTCTCTCTCTCTCTCTCTCTCTCTCTCTCTCTCTCTCTCTCTCTCTCTCTCTCTCTCTCGTATTGGTAAGTGAATTAATTCCTTTATGTCTACGCTAATGATATATTTTTTTTTAGAAGAAAGAAAAGAAAATTCAAAATTCTATCCGTGTTTGAAGATGTGCAAGTGGTGAGTTGTAGAATATATTGAATGTTGTGTTACTTTTTGTGAACTGTTATGCCATGATGAAAAATAGAAAGAAAAAAGTTATTTTACAATGGCATGCCAAAATGGTTCAACTACATACTGAATACAGTAAGAAATGAACCATCGAGGTAAGAAAATAAAACTGACTTAACAAACTAGGTGTACAGTTGGCATTAAAGAGTGAATGAAAGAAAGTTGAGAAACGCCAGCAATAGAAATTCAAAAGAGAAACAAAGCAAAGGCAGTCTGGCCGTTGGTATGGATGACACGTTACACATAGCATGCACCTTGCGTGAGAAATTGAAAGAATGAAGGAATTAAGGAAAAATGAGTGAACGATGTTGACTACTGACACGGGAAACGACTGCATGAAGCGCCGGCAGGCAGCTGTTCAGTCGGCACTACCCAGGTAGCCAGCCGGTTGTGTACACGTAAGTAAGGAGTGTCAGCGCTTAGAACCT
>JADBJO010002889.1:125000-127500 GCA_016801955.1 Conus betulinus
TGGCACATTCATGCAGTGTGGATTTGTATGAGTGACATCTTCGGGCACTGTTCATGCTCAGAGATATGTGTGTGGGTGACTTCTCTTGGCACGGTATATGCGCTGGAGATTTTTTGTGGGGGATGACTTCCTCCTGCACAAGTCATGCACTAGGGATTTTTTATGGGTGACATCTTTAGGTACAGTCCATGCCCTAGGGGTTTGTATGGGTGACTTCTAGCACAGGTTATACTCTGGGGGATTTGTATGGATTACTTCTTCTGGCACGGCTCACGCACTGGGTGGGTGACGACTTTCGGCACAGTTCACGCACTATATGGGTGATGTCGTCTGGCACGGCTCACGCACTGTATGGGTGACGTCTTTTGGTACAGTTCAGGCAGTGTATGGGTGACGTTCTCTGTTACGGTTCACGCACTGCATGGGTGACGTCTTTTGGCACAGTTCACGCACTGTGTGGATGACATCTTCTGGCACGGTTCACGCACTTTGTGGGTGACATCTCTTGGCACAGTTCACGCATGATATTGGTGGTGTCTTCTGGCATGGCTCACGCACTGTACGGGTGACGTCTTTTGGCACAATTTACGCACTGTATAGATGACGTCTTTTGGCACAGTTTACGCTCTGTACGGGTGATATTTTGGCCCAGTTTATGCACCGTACAGGTGACGTATTCTGGCACAGTTCACACACTGTTTAGGTGACTTATTCTGGCACAGTTCGTGCACTGTTTAGGTGACGTATTCTGTCAGAAATCACGCATTGTCTAGATGACGTATTCTGGCACAGTTCACGCACTGTGTAGATGACGTATTCTTGCACAGTTCATGCACTGTATAGGTAACGTATTCTGGCACAGTTCACGCACTGTATAGGTGAAGTGGCACTGTTTGCACACTGTATGGGTGACGTATTCTGGCACAGTTCAGGTACTGTATGGGTGACGACTTCTGGCACGGCTCACACACTGTATGGATGACGTCTTTTGGCACAGTTCACATACTGTATAGATTACGTCTTTTGGCAGAGATTACGCTCTGTACGGGTGACATATTTTGGTACAGTGCACGCACTGTGTAGGTGACGTATTCTGGCACAGTTCACGCACTGAATAGGTGGCGTATTCTGGCACAGTTCACGCACTGTGTAGATGACGTATTCTGGCACAGTTCATGCACTGTATAGATGACGTATTCTTCTGGCACAGTTCACGCACTAAATAAGTGACGTAGTCTGCCACAGTTTACGCACTGTATAGGTGAAATCTTGTGGCACAGTTCGCACACTATATGGGTGACGTATTCTGGTACAGTTTCACGTACTGTATGGGTGACGTCTTCTTCTGGCACGGTTCACTCACTTTATGGGTGGCGTCTCTTGGCACAGTTCACGCACTGTGTAGGTGACGTATTCTGGCACAGTTCACGCACTGTCTAGGTGACGTATTCTGGCACAGTTCACTCACTGTATAGGTGACGTATTCTGGCTCAGTTCACGCACTGTATAGGTGACGTATTCTGGCACAGTTCATGCACTGTTTGGGTGACGTCTTCTGGCACAGCTCACGCTCTGTATGGATGACGTCTTCTGACACAGTTCCGGCACTGTATGGGTGACGTCTTATGACACAGTTCACACACTGTATGGGTAATGTCTGTTGGCGCGGCTCACGCACTGTATGACTTGGCACAGTCATGCACTGGGGACTTAAAAGGGAAGGGGGAAAGGGGTTATTGGGAGTTGATGAAAACACGTGTGAAAACAGTTTTGAAACATACTGTGATGGTTCGAACATGTTGATCGTAGAGAGATCGTTCATTGTATTATTACATTGACTTTTATGTGTGTGTGTGTGTGTGTGGCCACTAGACAGACAACGCATTGTCTTAAGACAAAAGATTAATAAAGTGTCTTATGTGTTGTGTACTGTCTTATGCCTGATGTCAAGATTTTTCCACCAGTTGCTGCTTGTTTCTGATGGTTTCAGAGTTGTTGTTGGTTTTTTTTTTTTTCCTATTACTTTTTTTTTATTTTATTGGATTCTAGTTAATTTTTATGTTTTTCTTTTCATTTGTCCGCTTCCTCCCATCCTTTCTGCTTTTTCTCTTTTTCTTTCTTTGCGTTTTCCCTCTTATCTCTTTCTGTTCTTATTCTCTTCCTCTCGGTTTCTCCCCCCCCCCTCTCTCTCTCTCTCTCTCTCTCTCTCTCTCTCTCTCTCTCTCTCTCTCTCTCTCTCTCTCTCTCTCTCTCACAAGTTAGTGTTTCCTTCTTTTTTTTTTTTTTCGCTTTCTTATGATTCGTTCTGTTATATTTTCCCTTTCTCCTGTTAATACTGAGCGACCCTCGTAAGAAACATGAAGTTGAATGTCTACGTCTCACAACAAGCAACCAAAATTAAAGTATCCTTTGCTGCAAGGCGAATAAATATCCTTTTTAAAGTTTTAAACAAAATAAAGGTTAAAAATGTGTGTCTGTTGGTTATGTCTAAAAAGTTTTG
>JADBJO010002889.1:137500-145000 GCA_016801955.1 Conus betulinus
TGTGGACGACAGGCAACTTCCAAAACTGTTCTTCCTGGGGCCGGCATATGCACTCCACAGGGCGGCCATCACTGCACGTCCGACTTCGGGCTCCGTGCTAATCTACGGTGTCACTGACGTTATCGTCGCTCGCTATGGATCACTGGCTATTGTAAACACCGTCGAAGGAATTATGATCTTAAAACAATTGAAATGGGCAGAAATTAGCAAATAAGATGTTTTGTTTTTTTTAATGAAATGACTAAAGAAATGTGCTGTCAGGGCAGAAGAATGGGCAAGGTAACTAGGCTGGTTTATAGAACTAGAATCGTTGTAGGCCTTGAGAAGCCAAGTGGGCTATGGATGTCACAATGATTCTCAGCTAATTGTAAGTGTCCGGGTGAAATGTTGGACCGTGCAGGTTTTGCTGTTGCACCGGGATAGCTGACCACTTGCATGTGATATGATGTGTGTTCACAAGGGTCAGCGTTAGGATTTATGAACGCTGCGAGAAATTAACACCGATAAAGACAGGGCAATGAGATGCCAGTCATGCAGCAAACTTCGACGGGAATGAAACAGGAGAGCCAAAGCTCTGGAGAGAGAGCCCAGCAGACATTTAAAAATGGGTTAAAAGGGGGGGGGGGGGGTAATATTTTCTTTACCGGGCATATGATCAAGACGTTTGACAGCCTGGAAAATTGATTTATTGGGAGATCCTAGTTTGGTGATGTTATAGAGATGATGAATTCTAAGTTGAAAAAAATATGAAAAAAAAAAATTGATGTTTATCATATCCAGATAAAGCGAGCGATAAGGAGAATAGATGTAAGAAGAAAGTCGGTTTTCCCCTTTAATCCGTGCAGGGAAATCCATTCAGTTTTTATTTTTTTTTTTTTTTGTTTGTTTTGTTTTTCCAGTATATTCAAATGGAAGCCTGTGTGAAGTGACAAGTTCAGGGTTAGCGTTTTGCCTTGTTATTCCCTCCCTTGAGTCATTCCCGCAGGAAGAACAACCTGAAATCGTAATTCCGAGGCAACGATGAGGGTGAGGAAAGCGACGCTAGATTAAACTCCCCTCGGGTCTGTCTCGACCAGTTATTATTGGTTCGGGCTTACAGAGAAAGTGGAGGTAATTGCCTAGCACATTCGACAGAACTGTGATGTGTGATGTTTTCTGTCCTAAGGGAAGTCTGCCTCTGTGATGTTAATTTGAATTTATTGTATTTGTACAGAAACTGAGGGACTTTTAGACAGTATTATGGAGAAGAAAGAAGTGGGAAGAGCAAGGGTTATTCGCCCATTACATATATGTTGACGAAAGTGCAGAGAAAGACGCCCCCTTACATACATACTACCGTATTGCACACCAGCCTTTTTCTGGCATAGCATTCTTCTTAAAACCGAAAGGGCAGAGGAGTCAAACTACCACTTTCCGCGGTCACTGAGGAGAAACAATCAGGTCTCGAAATCCGGTATCTGACCAGGAGTTATATGTTAGTGAGCTTCCTCCCCATTGGAGACTGTCTCCCGCTTCGGAGACTGTAAGCTTGCTGAAGGTTCATTTTGAGAAGCATTTTTATTATTCCCCATTCACCCACTCAAGCACATACTGTCAGTTAGGCAGAATCATCTACCACTGCAGATATGAAAGCTTATCATCCCCCTATTTCAACAATCTAAGACATAAGAGCAAGCTTTGTTTATAATTCAATATTTCTTGCAGTCATTGCAACACCAAGCTGCTCTGTAAGTTGCTGGAATGGTGCTCGGCGCTTATTCTTGGAATTTATTAGTTTATTATTATTATTATTATATATATATATATATATATATATATATATATATATATACACAGGGCGGCGTGCGCGCGCGCGCGCGCACACACACACACACACACACACACACACACACACACACACACACACACACACATTTTTGCACAAAATGATCAACACTGATCGGAACCTTAAACCTTATGTCAAACTAAAGACCTCCGTCGGTAGACGGGGACACGCGAACTGACAACAAACTCGTTCAGACCTGTCCAGTCCTGTGAAAAGCGTTTGACCATCTGTCACTGGTGGCTACAAAGAAGAAACGGTTTAGATGCAGGCCACGGTCTGCACACCCAGTCATATCTTTTAAAATGTTAAAGAAGCCCCATGGTGTATTCCACGTGATGAACCATTTCCTTATAGAGTGTTTGGGCTTAAGATGATGTCAAACGCAAACACTTTACAGCAGATACTTTGAAAACCTTGTTGAGATATGTTTCATGGCACGTCATTCTGTTCGATTCTTGTCAAAGACGAGTGCTTTTCATGATTGTGTTCAACAACTGTGTGAAGTATTGACTTCGACGAGATGACAACCGTGATATGGCCCCTCATGGTCGGCTGAGTTATAAATATCATGAAATGAACATACGCACACACACGTACTTGTATGTATATAATTATACATGGCCACTTCAGGCAGAATATAGATTTGACCTACGTGTGAAACGTGAAGATTGGAAATGTGGTCTGTTGCCAGTTGTGTTCAACAATTGTTTTTTAAAAAAAAAAAGGGGGGGATTTCAATTGTGTCATGACAATCATGAGAAGACGAGATCTCAGTTTATCATACATAGAGAGAAAAATATCCAGAAAATGTAGGTCATCGTGCACAACTTGACATGGTTTATTGCGAACCTGTCCTTGGTTTGGAGAGCGGCAGTCATGGCCACTCACGAATCAATTTTCAAGTTCGCATTATTACATGACGCATAGTAAAGGGCCGTAATTCTGCTCTATGGTTATCAACATCCCACCGCGCATGATGAAGTCAGATTGGAGGTGAGTTGGGTTCACAGTGTTGTAGAATAAAATGTATGATGATGGCGGCCTTGCGTTATGGTGGCCGTTCTTCTGAATGGCAGCTTCAAGGTACTGTGTTCTTCTCTGGTCCCAGAGTGCTTTTGTCAGAATATTGTTTATTTCAAGAACCGAATAAGAAATATCACATAAAACTGTATTCGATTTGCATATTGAAGCCTCTTTTGCACAGGTATCGGCCAGTTCATTCCCTCGAAGATTGCAGTGACCGGGTACCCATAATAATGTTATTTGGAACCTTGCATTATTATCAACTGGTGAATTGAAAATAAAATTTCACTGACGAGATCAGGACAACTTCACGTATTTTGAAGGTGTAAAGCCGTTAAAGCAGACTTGGAATCTGACAAAATCAGTATTCTTTCTGGTAAGACTTGCATATCAAGAATGAAATTGATAGCTTTCATAGGGGCAAATAACTCAGCACTAATAGAACAACCTTTGGTAATATGATTTTTTTTTTTTCAATGTTAAGCCAAGGGAACGAGTCACGAAAGGAGCACCAACCTCGAAGTACACGAAACTGAACCATCAGTGAAAATATGCAGATGAGAGTCATATTCAGTGTAAATGAATTCTTTAACAAGAGAAACAAGCAAAAGTTGGATTCTCATTTTTAGTAATATTACCACAGGAATAGAAAATATCTGCTTGTTTTCATCAACCAAAGGGGGAAAGGGTATTTGGTCATTTTAACAATGTCGTCAGAGAAAGTCGCATGCATGTAGAAGAAGAGACACATAATCAGACAATGAAGTATATGCTTTTTTTTTTTATTCCGTATCTCTCTAGAAACGTAGGTGCTTTCATCAAGTTCAGAAGTAACTGAGTTAGGGACTGTTCATGCTCGTGCTGAGTAGCTACAAGCACAGAACATCCTGTGTTCATTTAAAGGTAAAACTCCTGCCGCTCTGTAAGTCATATCAATTGATGCCCATCTTGGAAGCCCCAAAGCAATTTTAAGTGCTAAGGAATCATCAGTACTAGGTAACTTATGTAAATCTGTCTTCGGTGCAGTAAAAATACTTCTTGACCATAACTTACAATCGAACGAACTGTCCCAAAGGCAACATGGTTAAGATCAGATCCATAATTTATTAGAGGGATTCCAGTTAAGACTCGCAGTAACGCAGTTTTCCTTATTGCCTTTTCCACGAGATGAATTTATATGTTTACACCAAAATAATTTTATGTGAAAAAATAACGCATAGATGATAAGTTGAAACCGTTTGAATTCAAATAATTAACAAGTTTACTGACTGCAAATTGAAACTGTTCATCAGTTTTAATACGCGCTTGATTTTTGTTTTTTTGTAAATTACAATTTAAAAATTTCCACATTGCAATATCATCTGGATAAGCAGCTAGAATTGCCCCATTAGTGTCAGTCTGGTTAAGATCATAAAGCATCAATGAGAAGAGGATTGGAGAAATTACACTTCCTTGAGGGACACCCATGTTAACATATCTTGTACTTGATAGCACACCATTTAGTTTTACTTGTAGCGTTCTCCCAGATAAAGATGATTGTAAAAAGATGTGGAAAAGACCTTTAATCCCAATTTCATAAGCCTTGGACAATAATTTAAACGGAATCGTACTTTCTATGAATACCAAAAAACGTGGCTAAAGTGGAGTGTCGCTTAGCCAAGGCTTTTTTGACGTGTGAAGCTAAAAGACTAACATGATCAGTGACACCTCTTCGTTTTTTGAAACGAGCTTGAAATATTGGCAAAATCCCATTCTTTTCAAGGAAGTATTCTGATCTGAATTTCATTATCCTCTCAAAAAGTTTTCCAATGTGAGGAGTCAAAGAAATGGGTGGAAAATTAGAAGATTTTCTTTTTGATTTACCTTGTTTATGGATAGATACAACTGTTGCTTTCCTCCAAGCCATTGGTAGCTTTCCAGAATTCCAGCATAATTGGAAGACTTTTTTTTTTTTTCCAAAAGCATTGTGGATAATGCTTTATCATGTTGTAAGAAATGGGATCAGATCTTGTCGCAATTTTACCTGATTTTAGATGGCGAAGTGAATACAGAAGCTCCTCCATTATTAGATTTGTTTATTGATGTATAACGTGTTGCTGTCATTGTCATGTGGTTCAATGTTTCTCCCTTCGTTTTTAGTAGTTCTTCTTCGTTCTTGCTGTTCTTTAGGCAGATGCTCAGTCAGATTCATTGCTGCGAAAGTCAGCAAATAATTCAATTTCCTCCTCGTTTGCTTTATAGATTTTATCGTTTTCGATCAAGACAGATTCTGGGAGATGAAAAGAACCTTAAGATCTTCTAATTTCTTTCCAAAGTAAAGCGCTATCGTTTGGGTGTTTGGAACAGTTGATGACTAAGTTTTGGTAATATTGCTGCTTTGCAAACACACACACACACACACACACACACACACACACACACACACACACACACACACACACACACACACACACATTCTCTCTCTCTCTCTCTCTCTCTCTCTCTCTCTCTCTCTCTCTCTCTCTCTCTCTCTCTGTCACACACACACACACACACACACACACACACACACACACACACACACGCACGCACGCACGCACGCACGCGCGCGCGCGCGCACGCACACACACACACACACACACACACACACACACACACACACAAGAGAAGAAACAGACATAAAAATGCACAAAAGATTGCGCCCAGATTGCAGTTAGTATGAGAATGACCTCCCTTGATTCTAATGCTGAACGCGCTCTGTGAAATACTAATTGATTCACTTAAAAAAATGCACAAAATACTACTCAGACAATAGCCAGTATGACAGTGACCTCTTGATTCTCACGCAGACGGGCGATCTGTGATGCATTCATTTGTTGACAGCAAAACTGCATAAAATGCGACTCCTCGGACTGTAAGTCAGTATGAGAGTGCCCTCCCTTGGTGGTCATGCTGACGGCAGTCTGTGTGAGGCACTGGTTCGTGAACATCCCCAAAACACACAGAACACTATTCGCTAGACTGGAGTCAGCATGAGAATCATTTTTACGTCGACAGCAATCCGTGGAGAGTCGTGTTATTTTCTCATGCTGACTGCCATCTGAGTGGTGTAGTTTTGTTCGTTTCTGATGGCTGTGGTTGGTCACGTCTAAAGAAGACATCTGTGCCGAAAACTTACTTTGTCTGCTATGCATTATGTATGAAATCAGCGTTAGTTTGCGCAGTATGTTGTGTGTTTATTTGTCTTTATTTGTCTTTTGACGTTTTCGTAAGGGGTTCTCTCTCTCTCTCTCTCTCTCTCTCTCTCTCTCTCTCTCTCTCTCTCTCTCTCTCTCTCTCTCTCTCTCTCTCTCTCTCTCTGGGGGGGGGGGGGGGGGGGGGGGGTGAAACGGAAGGAAGCAAATGGAAAACAATTTCAACGGGCTTATGAAGGTCCTGTCTATTACATAAATGTTCTGCTGAGAAAAGCGTTTGTTTCAATTCAAGGAACAGTTACAAATAAATGTGTGATATCCAAGGGAAAACATATCGGTGACTTCTTTAACAAAAATGAGTACCTTTCTTGGTAGAGCAGGAAAATCATTATTACAGGTTAATGACGCGAGAGATCCTTCCATACATAGTCTGCACGTGGTTTAACTCGTCAGTGTCTGCAGAACTCGGCACGAGCCGGTGGTCACAGGTGTTCAAGCACTGTTCGGGGGAATAATATTGGCTGGGGAGATTGGCGAGAGATTACACTGCACCCATAAATCAAGGAACCAGTCATAGTCCGTTGTTATCTGTGGTAGTTTTGGGGGAAACGAATGGCGGCGTGTAATTAATTAAAAAAAAAAAAAAAAAAAAAGGGGGGGGGGGGGGGGAGATTTCCTTTCTGACCTTTGCCACGGGCTAGCAAGGGGGGATGACCAGCTGCTGTCAGGGTCGTTTCACTGGATCTGTTGGGAACTCGCGGACATGCCCGTTTCAACAGTCGCCCGGGAAACTTACTTCCGGTCATGAAGTTTGTAGCATGGAATGTGTCGGTCGTTTTGCTGTGGCGAGTCGAATGTTTGCGTATTAAAGGAGGGGAGAGAGAGAGAGAGAGAGAGAGAGAGAGAGAGAGAGAGAGAGAACACAACCTTAGTTTTGAAAACAGACGTATTGATATGTACTTCCTAAAGTGTCCTCTAGAATGTGATTATTTGCGGTGGTAAGTAAAATTTCGACAAGAAGACGAAACACAATGCAGCATTGCTTAATAGGAATAGAGAGATAAATAAGTAGATAAATGAATTTTTTTTTCAAAAGTAAATAAGCTCTTTCCCTCACCATGTCTCTGTTCCCCCTCTCTCACTAAGGTGCTACACGCAAACGATATATGTAAGATTGAAATCAATGATATTGTGTTCTGAGCTTTAGGTTCCGATTGTCTGCAGTCGTAGCCTTCCATTCCGACACGCATCGCCAACTCCAGCTTTGCGTTGATAAGATCCGACAGTGGCGTGAAGAAAAACGGTTTTACCTTTTCGTCTGTCAAAACTAAGAGTATCCGCTTCCACGGCTTCTGAAAACGTTTGGCAGACCCTGAATTCGTCTGGAAAAATCCAGCCTTCCAGATTTTAAGGAGCCAAATTTCTGGTAGGTAGGCCTACTTTTTGTTTTAAAAAAAAAATCCTAGGGCTAAGAAGTCA
>JADBJO010002889.1:152500-172500 GCA_016801955.1 Conus betulinus
TCTCATTAGTGACACACTCGCCTTCGATGTTCTGTCCCACTTCACCCCAGCTGTGTCTGTCTGTCTGTCTGTCTGTGTCTGTCTGTCTGTCTCTCTCTCTCTCTCTCTCTCTCTCTCTCTCTCTCTCTCCACCACCCCCACACCCCATTCCTTGTGTACTTTTCAGTTACAAAGGGCGAGGGATAAGCACTTTGCTGATGAGATCTCCAGACTGAGATCCCATTTAGAGACCACAGCGGCACATGGGGAGTGCTGGCTTTCCTTCTGTCCAGACGTTCCATTGATTTGACCGTGAGAATGAAATTCTATGTGCTGCTTTGAATCCCTTCGTTCTCTTCTAACCTTTACCGGCTGCCGATTCAAAGCCGTATGAAATTGTACGGTGGTGTGTCTGTGTGAGATACTGTAGGAGTACCGTTCACTGGTCGTGTTTGGATCGCTGATGATTCTCAATGAGGCGGCGAAAGTCGTCGCCCGAGACCAGGCACCTGATGTTTGAAGACTTTTTCGTTCTTCCAGATTCATTTGTCTGGTTTGTATTGTGTTGTTATCAAATAAATGATATCGAAGAAGACGTCCATGTTGAAAATTCACTTTTCTGGTTCGTATTGTGTTCATTATACAAGCGTTACTCTGTACGTTCTTTTGTGTGCTTGGTTCCGTTTGATATGATATATATGTGTATATATATATATATATATATGCGAATGAAGCTGATTAACTTTTTTTTTCCTGAACACATTCTTCATCCGTACAGAAAAGAGGAGGTGTTAAACCTTTTACCTGAACACCTTTTTCGTCCCTACAGAGGCATGACTTGAAGGGGGACGGGAAGGGAAGGGGGAAGGTGGTTGGTGTCGCTGACACGCATGACTTTCATCTTGTTGCTTGCCTGTAGTTTGGTTCTTAGAAGGGCTTCCACAGATCATCAGGATGGAAGAAGCGGATATGGAGGGGGATATGTAGGGAGAGGAGGAACGGGGGTGGGGGGAGAGGAGGAGGGAGAGAAAGGGATGATAGATCGTTTCTCGTTCAAAAGGGAATCTCTGAAATGAGAAATAAGAAAGGAGAGGAAACCAGGAAGAAGACGAGACGGTATTGTTTCAGCGAGTAATTCCGAAAGAAGAGAAGAGAGAGAACTATCCAAAGCAGAATTGCCCCATTTCCCCACGTGCGGTCAAGAAGGGGGGAAAAGTCATTCCTTGTTAATGTCAGTCAGTACCGGTACGATCGTGGTCGACGTCATTATCGGTGACGATACCATTACTGTCGAGACCAATTGTACGAATAACTTAGAATCTCTGGGGTGGGTCTGTGTCAGTGTAGAAAATCAATGCCGTTCGTTTGACTGAGATTCGGCCGATCGTTGGGTCGGAAAATCGATCAAAGCCGGGTGTTTTCTCCGATCAGTGGGATGAAAAGTACGGGGGAAAAAAGTCCAGTGTCTTCTGTTTTCTCCAACCAGTATGAAATAAAAACCCGCTGCACACAAACTTCTGCCAGCTTTTTCAGTGAGATTCCATTCCGGACCTTTATATATAAACCAGCCGGTTATGCAGATGACGTCCAGGTTGCAGAGAAAGATAACAACAGAATTACATATGCCAAGTTGTAAGAACAAAAAATCGAAAACAGTTCTTGTCATGAAATGGGGAAAAAAAAACCTGAAAAGATCAGTCACCAGCCAATTGTAAAAGTCAGATCAAACGAATAACACCAATTTTTCGAAGGGGAAAAAAAAAAAATCATATCAAATGAGCATGTCCGAACAAGGTCTTTGTGGAATCTGAATTAAAATCTGATTGTTTACGTTTATCTCCATTTCTTAAGGAAAAGGTAGTCCATGCTGAGCGGTTTGTTGCAAAAAGTGTGATGTACTGTAAGAATTATTTTAAAATCTGCATAGATGCTGTATGAATAATCAATGATTTATGTTCGAAAGCCAATCAGAAATGACCTTTCAGCTTATCAGAAGCAACGTAATGGCAATCGAGACTTGTGTTACCGGACCAAAGTAAAAAAAGAAACGAAAAGGGAGAGAAAAACAAAGGCTTTAGAGTCGAATGCATGCGGAAAGTTCTAGTCTTGTTGAGCGTTTGACGCACAGTGCACTGGCTTGATTTTAAGGTAACACCCGGATTCATCAGTAGCGATAATGTTCGACACCACATGAACTCCGCTTGACACTGTGACTGATCAGAATCGCCAAACTTTACGTAATCGACACAAATGATACACTTAGATTTGTGCGTAGAGTACACCCACTTCTCGCAAACACTCCAGGTTCTGGGAAATACTTCAGCTGAAAATTTATAGAGTTCCTGGGTCTGAGAACTGATCGGAATTCAGCTTCAGCATGTGGAGGAGAACGGGTACACACACCTGTCAGGGCTGCTGCCTCAAGGGAAAGTGGATGCCAGCAGGCCGCTGTTGTCATCCATTTTTGTGAACTGGCCCCATTGTGTCTGTTGAAGCGACGGTCTGTCTGTTGGATTAGCATCCTTAGGGCCGTGGAGACGTGAGTCGCCTGAGTGTGAGGAGGCAGCCAGGCATTATTCCTCTTTTGTTTGGGGGATGGGAATAGGGGCAGGGGGGGGGGATGGAGTGTTTTGCGCGGATACGAGGAACACTGTTGGCCATTATCACGGAAGACTGGCCCATTCGGAGTGTGCAAAGACACTGCTCACGATTAGACAACAGGTGTGATTACAATCCCTTCTCGCTCCTAAAAGCTTGTGCAATATGTTTGTGAACGTTGCCTGTCAACATGACTTTCATGTACAATAATTATTACGTGACCTGGAGTTTGTCTTGTTCAGGAATACACGTGCTCACATTCATCCGCCTCACATTTTTTTTTTTTGTATTCACGTGTAAAGGTTATATAATACACCCGGGAACTTTTTAAACACATACTGTGCCGCTAACGTATGAACCGGCGCGCGCGCGCGCACACACACACACACACACACATACACACACACGCGCGCGCGCGCGCGCATCCACGCACACACACAGACATACACACACACATGCATGTTCACTCTCCAATTCCATTCCAACCATCCAACCATAACATATTGCTCGAGCTTTTAGGAACGAAAGGGGATTGTAAATCTCTCTCTCTCTCTCTCTCTCTCTCTCTCTCTCTCTCTCTCTCTCTCTCTCTCTCTCTCTCTCTCTCTCTCTCTCTCTCTCTCTCTCTCTCTCACACACACACACACACACACACACACACACACACACACACTCACACATACACACACACACTTGCAAATCATGCACATCTTTTGAGTATTTTTTAAAATAAAGTAATACATTTCGGTTATCACATGTACTACTTCAGTATAGCAATGTCGCGCAAATGTAATTTTGTGAATTTCCTGTGAAAACATAGCGTACAGAAAATCACGAGTGTTCGTCCGACCACTGTTTTGTTGTCTGTATTTCACAAAGTTAAGGATGCTGATCACTTCGAATGTTCCCAATATTCGCTGATTGCAGACATTCTTGCAGGAAATGTCAACGATGTCTTTGCCATCAAATCATCTCGCAGAGAAAAAAAAAAAAAAAAAAAAAAAAAAAAAAAAAAAAAAAACCCACCTCAAATACTTTTTTTGAACTGTGGTGACGGCAGTGTTGTGGTAAGCAGCTGGTTCCCCACCTTCCACAGACATTGCTGCCCCTTCTTCTTCTCTTTTCCTCCGGGATTTGAAAGTGACAATCGCCAACAGGACCAATATTCCATGGGAGAGGAGAGCTAACGTCAGGTCACCTTTGGCTCAGAGGGGTTTTGGACAGGCTGCCAGACAGGCCAGACAGAGTAATACCGGGATTGTTCCTCAGGATGGGTTAGACAACGCATAAAGGGATCATTTCCAGCGTCTGGCTTGGCCGGGGTTAATATTCAATGTAGACTTCGCTCCTCCTTCCGCATTACCAATTCTCTTCTTCCATTCTCGTTCAACCGGCTGACTTTGTCTTGGCCTCTCCCTGGTACGTCATAAATTTAGGACTGGGTTAGTAGGGTTTTGTCCTCCCTCTCCCTCCCTTTCCCATCTTCCCCTTTCTCCCTCCCCGTGTCGTTGAAGTCTTCAACTTCTCTTGCACAGGAAGAGGTACGGGAAGTATGTGGGCTGGAGGCATACATTCGACTAAAATGGTTTGCTGAATTGTCTCGGGTCCTCTCCCACCACGCCATTATTTCAGTTTGTATTGGTTCAGTGCTCGATGGAATGCTGTGCTGCCATCGGGTCTGCAGGCTCGCCCGCGGCTTCTCTCGTAATTGGTGCTATGCTTGGCAAGTAGATAGGCCATCTGGCGTTCGACGTGGCTCAGGCTGGTTTTTACTGCCCCAGAAACGAAGGGGTGGGCCTGTTTTGCCTGTTCTGGTGTCTGGTGAACAGGGTGTGCGTGGGTCAGTGTGTTTTGCTTCACTCGTTGTTACATGAGTGAATGTGTTATACTACTCTTTCCGATTGAAACAGGTCTTCCTTTTCTAAGTGAGACAGCGCACAGGCTGTCGTAAAAGTTTTTTTTGTTTGTTTGTTTGTTCGTTTGTTTGTTTTTGTTTTGTTTTTTGTTTTTCTGTTGTTTTTGTTTTTGTTTTGTTTTTTCTGTGTATATGACTTTAAATAGTAATTGTTTTCTTTCGAAATCAGCGGTAGCCTGGAACGTGAAATGTATGAATGAATAAGTGAATACACAGATAAGGGTCGCGGTACTCGAGGTAGGTACTAGAGAGTTTCGCTATGGGTAGCAGCCACGTGTCAGTGTAATTAAGAAGCAAGCAAATTAATGAATATTGAATGTCACGTATTAGTTATACGAAATAAAGGGAAACATGAAAGAATAGGAAACAGGATTTCATTGCGGCTGTTAGACATGGTGATAAGCAATGCTCATCATGTGATTTCTGGAAGTGTTGTATTAGCAAATTATAGACGAAGCGTTTGTTTGGAAATGTGTATTCCTGGTTCTCTCTCTCTCTCTCTCTCTCTCTCTCTCTCTCTCTCTCTCTCTCTCTCTCTCTCTCTCTCACTCGCTATCTCTCTCTCTCTCTCTCTCTCTCTCTCTCTCTCTCTCTCTCTCTCTCACACACACACACACACACACACACACACACACACAGATGCACGCATGCATACACACATGCACGAACGCGCACACACACACACACACACACACACACACACACACACACACACACACACACACACACACTTGTGCACCCACACACACGCGGGCTCGCGCACGGGGGACACACACACACACACACACACACACACACACACACACACACACACACACACACACACACACACACACACACACACATGCGCGCACACATGAAATCGAAAACTGTTACAGAATCAAATTTTCATGCACTTCTCACAGACAGCAAATCTAAGTAGGAATGCAAGATGTGGCCCAGGAGAACGATAAAATAGGCACAGATTGTGGCATCGGTGTTCTAGGTGAAGCCAAGGATTGTGACGTGAATGTTGTAGATGAAGCCGTGGATTGTGTGACAGGAATGTCATAGGAGATACCATGGATCGTAACATAAATGTCATAGGTGATGCCATGGATTGTAACATGAGTGTCACAAGTGATGTTCAGGATTGTGACATGAAATGTCATTGGGAGATGTGGTATTCTCGAGTTGTATTATGAATTGCAAAGGATGTACATTTGTATTGATCAGTCAAAGACTTAAGATCATGATGAATGCACAGACGGTGAGCTTCGTGTTTTAGAGACTGGAAATGTTACTCACTTCTCTTGGTATGTTTAAAGTCATTAAGATGGCAGCTATGACGATACAGTGTGTTTTGCCTTTGTGTAAGGGAAGGGAGAACGAACGAACGAACGAACGAAATGTTGTTTAATGAGGGAAAAGAATAAGCACAATCAGTGGCTTTTTTTCATCCAGCCCTCAAACAATAAATACGTGGAAGAAATCATTGCATGGAACTGCATAGAAACTCATAACAAAAATGAATACATAGAAATTTAGAATAAGAGAATGCACAATATAACTAGAGGAAGAGAGTGTGGGAGAGAGGGGAGGGATGGAGAGCGACACACAAGAGAGAGAGAGAGGTGGGGACTTGGAGATACAGAATAAAGAGACGGAGTCTCTGACACAAGGAGAGACAGAAGAAAAGAAAGAGGGAGCACTAGCTGATAATCCTAGTTATGATTGACAGTCGCTGAGATACTGGATTAATGGCAAGCTGTCATTTGCATGCCATCACACTGGTGTTATGAAAAGCATTAATTAATGATGAGCTTTGGGCTGCACTTGTACTGGACTGAGACTGTATAAGCCACAAACTTATCTTGGGTTTATACATGCAAATTTCAACTCCTCTTGTGGATAGCTGGGTACTGGGTACTGGTTTGACTAGTGTGATCAAAGTGTGTATCAAATGTTAACTCACTGGCTGGCCTGCCTGGTGATGTCATGAATGTTGTGTAGGCCCAATCACTGGCAGTGCTTGCTCTCTCTCTCTCTCTCTCTCTCTCTCTCTCTCTCTCTCTCTCTCTCTCTCTCTCTCTCTCTCTCTCTCTCTCTCTCTCTTAGTCAGATTTGTGTAAATTTGTGCACATTTAGCTGACTGTCATTTTTTTAGGAGATGGTTTTATTCATCATTACAGGTATTAAGTACGGCCACGTGGAAAACATGGAACTTAAGAGACAAATGTAGTTCACAGATGTAGAGAGGGTGAATATACCACATGCACACCAGATGCATTCCCCTACGCCACCAATACCCATCTCCCCGCTCCGCCTACTCTGTACATGCCAGGGATTGTACCATTCATATCGTAGGTGATGTCAACAGTTGTATCATTAATATTGTAGGTGATGCCAGGGATTGTACCATGAATATCGTAGGTGATGCCAGGGATTGCACCATGAATATCGTAGGTGATGCCAGGGATTGTACCATTAATATCGTAGGGGATGCCAGGGATTGTACCATTAATATTGTAGGTGATGCCAGGGATTGTACCATTAATATCGTAGGGGATGCCAGGGATTGCACCATGAATATCGTAGGTGATGCCAGGGATTGTACCATTAATATCGTAGGTGATGCCAACAATTGTACCATTGATATCGTAGGTGATGCCAAGGATTGTACCGTTAATATCGTAAGTGATGCCAGGGATTGTACCATTAATATTTTAAATGATGCCAAGGATTGCATCATTAATATCGTAGGTGATGCCAAGGATTGTGCCATTAATATCGTAAGTGATGCCAGGGATTGTACCATTAATATTGTAAGTGATGCCAGGGATTGTACCATTGATATCGTAAGTGATGCCAGGGATTGTACCATTAATATTGTAAGTGATGCCAGGGATTGTACTATTAGTATGTAAGTGATGCCAGGGATTGTACCATTAATATCGTAAGTGATGCTAGGGATTGTACTATTAATATTGTAAGTGATGCCAAGGATTGTACCAATAATATCGTAGGTGATGCCAGGGATTGTACCATTAATATTGTAAGTGATGCCAGGGATTGTACCATTAATATTGTAAGTGATGCCAGGGATTGCACTATTAATATTGTAAGTGATGCCAGGGATCGTACTATTAATATTGTAAGTGATGCCAGGGATTGTACCATTAATATCGTAAGTGATGCCAGGGATTGTACTATTGATATTGTAAGTGATGCCAGGGATTGTACCAATAATATCGTAGGTAATACCAATGATAATACCCTTAGTATCCAAGGTGGTGCAAAGGACTGAACCATGTATGCCCTTGGTGATATCAAGATTTGTACCATGAACGCCATAGGTAATGCCAAGGTTTGTGCTAGGAACTTACTAGGTGATACAAAGAATTGTATAATGAATGTCCCAGGTGATACAAAGGACTGTACTATGAATGTCCTAGGTGATACACAAAGGATTGTACTATGAATGTCATAGGTGATGTCAAGGATTGTACCATGAATGTCAAGGGTGGTGCATTAATTCTATCATGTGTTGGAACAAAACAAAACAACGACAACAGCAACACTCGCTATTATTGTAAATACGTTAAACAAAAAAACCCACGGTTGTAAACATACCAAAATATCCTTTGTTTTCACATGTTCAAAATACTCCCATGAAACAGAACGTAGCAAACAAAACGCCTGCCATGTTTTATGATGATTTATTTATCCATTAGAAGAATGTCGGTAACGGTGGGATGTAAAAAAAAAAAATCCCTCGCGGCTGTAAACATACTACAATATCATTTGTCTTCACCTGTTCAAAATACTTCATGTAGTAAAATGTAGCAAACAAACACCTGTCATGTTTTTTATGATTATTACTTATCCATTGGAAGAATGTCGGTAGCAGTGTACGAAAAAAAGAAAGATTAAAAAAAAAGATAAAAAGAAAACACCCGATGTGGGATTCGAACAGGGGACCTTCGCCATACTATCTGCGCACTTTATACTTAGCCAAAGCACACTCTGGCTATTAAGGGTGTTCAGCTTTAGTACATACACGTAAGTCATGGTAGTGTACCAACTGCGGCATTACTTCTGTCGCTTCAATTCTTCCCTTGTGTAAAAATAGTTTGGAATTGTTTGCCTGTGAACTTTGGCGTGTAGATAGCAAATAATATCAACCGAACTTCCAGAGTCTGAACGTGCAGCCCTTTTCACGCGCATTGGCGCCATGACTCAGATGGTTCACCGACGCTGCGAATTCCTGGACCTCCAGTCCCCGCCAATCAAGGCTAACGACAGGCAGGACATCAAGCACGGCCCATGAAAAGACCGAATATACAGGTCTCTGGTGTCCTATCCTTCCTGTACTGCCTGCCTGTCCGCTAAATTGGAGAGCCGACTCTCTCATCAGCCGTTATTACCGTCCGACAGTATCGTGGAACCTTTCGATAATGACCCTCGGCATTTCCTGCCGCTCCAAAGTAGGTCTGAAGAGGAATTTTTTAGGGGGGGGGGGGGGGGGGGGGACTATTGGGCGTTATCTGTTACAGAAAAAGAGGAGGAGTGGGGAATATAAATAACAGAAATGAAAATAAGGAACGACCAGGAGATGGTCAGGATGGTCTTGGTGTGAATAGTCTTTACAAGGAAGTTTCGGCACATGGTGACCAGTGGTTCATTTATCAGGGTGAATGCTGTTGGTGTACCTGTCCCGCCAGTTACGTGATGACTGGCGTTCCATTTATCACGGTGAATGCTGTTGGTGTACTTTTTCCACCGGTTACGTGATGACTGGCGTTCCATTTATCACGGTGATTGCTATTGGTGTACTTGTCCTGCCAGTTACGTGATGACTGGCGTTCCATTTATCACGGTGAATGCTGTTGGTGTACTTTTTCCGCCAGTTACGTGATGACTGGCGTTCCATTTATCACGGTGAATGTTATTGGTGTACTTGTCCTGCCAGTTACGTGATGACTGGCGTTCCATTTATCACGGTGAATGTTGTTGGTGTACTTTTTCCGCCGGTTACGTGATGACTGGCGTTCCATTTATCATGGTGAATGCTATTGGTGTACCTTTTCCGCCAGTTACGTGATGACTGGCGTTCCATTTATCATGGTGAATGCTATTGGTGTACTTTTTCCGCCGGTTACGTGATGACTGGCGTTCCATTTATCACGGTGAATGCTGTTGGTGTACTTTTTCCGCCGGTTACGTGATGTACTGGCGTTCCATTTATCACGGTGAATGTTATTGGTGTACTTGTCCTGCCAGTTACGTGATGACTGGCGTTCCATTTATCACGGTAAATGTTATTGGTGTACTTGTCCTGCCAGTTACGTGATGACTGGCGTTCCATTTATCACGGTGAATGCTACTGGTGTCGTTGTCCTGCCAGCTACATGATCACTGGCGTTCCATTTATTGCTCTGAATGCTACTGGCGTACTTGATACTTAATGGTTTTGTTTGCCATTTATCACAAATATTTCTGGTGTACTTGTTCCACCCATTTTGATATGACCCGCGTTCCATCTGTTACAGGAAATATTTCTCTGTGTGCTAGTACCGCCAGTTGCATGAGGACCAGTGTTGCATCTATCCCAGTAAATGTGTTGGTTTACTTGTCCCACCAGTTGCATCGTCACAAGCATTCCGTATATCAACAAGGAATGTTTCTGGTGGACTTGTGCCACCTGTGGCATGATGTCAGGCATTCCATATATGCAGGGTAATTATTCTGGTGTACTTGTCCCACCTGTGGTATGATGTCAGGCATTCCATATATGGAGGGTAATTATTCTTGTATACTTGTCCCACCTGTGGCATGATGTCAGGCATTCTATATATGGAGGTTAATTATTCTGGTGTACTTGTCCCACCTGTCGAATGATGTCAGGCATTCCACGTATTGAGGTAAATGATTTTGGTGTACTTGTCCCACCTGTTGCATGGTGTCAGGTATTCCACGTATTGAGGTAAATATTTCCTGGTGTACGTGTCCCACCTGTCAAATGGTGTCGGGCATTCCACTACCGGAGTAAATGTTTTGGGTGCAGTTGTCCCACCAGGTGCGTGATGCCAGGCATTCTGCGTATCAAGGTAATTGTTCCTGTGTACTTGTCCCACCTGTCGCATGATGTCAGGCATTCCACGTATGGAGGTAATTCATTCTGGTTTACTTGTCCTACCTGTTGCATGATGACGTGCATTCTATCGGAGTACATGTTTCTGGTGCACTTGTTCCCCTGTGGTGCACTGTCCTCCTGTGGTGTACTTGTCCCTCTGTTGCATGATGGCGGGCATTCCACTTCCAGGGCAAAGGTTTCTGGTGTCCCACATGTTGTATAATGAGTCCCACACGTTGGTTGTTGAACAGTATTCAGTCTATCACAGTAAATGGTTCCAATGCACTTGCCCAGCCCACCAACTGCAGTGTATTGCCGCTTCTCGAAAGGAGTGTCAGTGCCTGTCAGTTGTGTCGCTGATTATAAACCGAACGTGTTAAACTGCAACTACAAAAGAACTGACCCCACCAATAGTAAAACTTAACAATGGCACCTGCGCAACTTCAATGCAGTAGGTCGGACAGAAACATTCGCCTCGACAGGTGGAATGCCAGTCGCTACTTACTGGAACATCTCTGTAAAGACCATCCATACCAAGACTGCCCTGACTCCTATCGATTACCTATCCAAGATTTACGTCCCGAAGAATCCCTTCACACGCCCATTATGGAGTCCCGGAATTTCAGAGGTCGTTTTCGAGAGGATCACCTGTACTGTACCGACGGCAATATTAACAGCCCACGGCCGTATTGGCTGTCCAATTCAGCAGACAGACAGAGAGCGCGAAAGAAAGAGTGTTTTTGTGCCCTGCTTGTCAGTGCACTGGCTTTGCTTACTGTCCTAGCGGTCGTTATCCTTAATTGATGGCAGCTGGGAATCAAGGCCTTGGCAATGAGCAGTAATGATAACAAGAACTGACGTTTATATGACACGGATTATGAAAAAATATAAGGTATTTTGTACAGTTGACAAGGGCTGTTCTAAAAGTACGTTTTACAGCCACAATCTGGGGCTGTGCACAGTTATAGCTATAACTTTTAAAACGTTTTCCACGCATGATAAAAATAAAACGCTCACATATAAGATTATCTTTCATCATTTTAGCATTACCTTTGATATTCATGCTACATGTCCTGGCATCACGTAGCATATTCAAGGTATAATCCTTGGCATCACCTAGGACATTCATGGTACCGTCCTTGACATCACCTAGGACATTCGTGATACAGTCCTTAGCGACACCCGTGACATTCGTTGTACACTCGCTGGCATCACTGTGACATTCGTGGTAGAGTACCTGGCATCACTGTGACATTTATGGTACAGCTCCTGACATCACTGTGACATTTATGGTACAGTTCCTGACATCACTGTGACGTTCGTGGTACAGTTCCTGACATCACTGTGACATTCGTGGTACAGTTCCTGACATCACTGTGACATTCATGGTACAGTTCCTGGCATCACTGTGACATTCATGGTACAGTTCCTGACATCACTGTGACGTTCGTGGTACAGTTCCTGGCATCACTGTGCCATTCATGGTACAGTTCCTGGCATCGCTGTGCCATTCATGGTACAGTTCCTGGCATCGCTGTGCCATTCATGGTACAGTACCTGGCATCACTGTGTGCCATTCATGGTACAGTTCCTGGCATCATGGTGCCATTCATGGTACAGTCCTGGCATCATGGTGCCATTCATGGTACAGTTCCTGGCATCGCTGTTGCCATTCATGGTACAGTTCCTGGCATCGCTGTCGCCATTCATGGTACAGTTCCTGGCATCATGGTGCCATTCATGGTACAGTTTCCTGGCATCGCTGTGACGTTCGTGGTACAGTTCCTGGCATCACTGTGACATTTATGGTACAGTTCCTGACATCACTGTGACGTTCGTGGTACAGTTCCTGGCATCACTGTGACATTTATGGTACAGTTCCTGACATCACTGTGACGTTCGTGGTACAGTTCCTGGCATCACTGTGACATTTATGGTACAGTTCCTGACATCACTGTGACGTTCGTGGTACAGTTCCTGGCATCACTGTGACATTCATGGTACAGTTCCTGGCATCACTGTGACATTTATGGTACAATTCCTGACATCGCTGTGACATTCATGGCACAGTTCCTGACGTCACTGTGACGTCACTTTGACAATTATGGTACAGTTCCTGGTATCGACGTCACTTTGACATTTGTGGTACAGTCCTTGAAGACACGTGGAACATTTATGGTACAGTTCCTGGTATCACTTTGACATTTTTATGGTAGAGTCCCTGGCATCACTTGGTTATCAAACTGTACTAAACATTTTTCAAATCTTTGTATTTTAGCAAAGTTTTCTCCGCCATCAGTCGCGCTCCATTTTGAAATCTTGTATTTTAGCGTCTGTGTGCTTGTCCGTCAGTATCTGCTATACTTTTCTGCTTCTGCCCATTCTTTTTTTTCCATTCTGTCACTGCCCGGTTTGATGAAAATGAAATAAATAGATAAGAAAATTAAAATTAAAAAAACAAAACAAAACAAAAAACAGAGAAACCTCGGGCAACTCGGAAAACATAAGCCATGAGAGACGAATTCCATGAATAAAAACCACGATGACACGGGGCTGAAGGGGCAGAAGTGACCGAAGGACACTTCCTTGCCCCCGCTTTAAGGGCTCTTTCTGCCACATCGACAATCAAATCCCTGCTCCAGTTAGATCAAGAAAGAAATATACTTCTGTGCCCTTCGCCTCGCAGACTCTACTACGTTACGTGAAGAAGGCATTTTACAGGAACAAGCTCGTTTCAAATCGTTGATCATCTCAGAAGTGTGTTTGAGATGGATCTCAAACACACTTCTGACTGATGTAGATGTATATCACTATATGTTACTGATGTGAAACTGATACCCATACAAGCGCATATGTGCACACAAACAGCACACACACACACACACACACACACACACACACACACACACACGCACGCACGCACGCACGCACGCACGCACGCACGCACACACACACACACACACACACACACACACACACACACACACACACACACACACACACACACACACACACACACACACACACACACACGGACGGACGGACGGACGGATGAGCGGGCGAACGCGCGCGATATATATATATATATATATAGAGAGAGAGAGAGAGAGAGAGAGAGAGAGAGCTGATGTCTTGCTGAAATAGGTGAATGAATAAAACTTCTCTAGCAGCCAACATTCTTTCTCGAAGACGGGCCCTGTCCGTGTTCTAAATGAGTTTTGACCTGGGTCTTTAATGGGCAAAGCGAGTTTGACGTGGAAGGATAATCCAGATGACAGGTCCAAGATATGGAAATGTCATTTCTTTTACGGCGTGGTATGCAAAAAGTGTGTGAAGATCGGCAGAAGAACGTCGTTGGCAGGACGGAACGGGCAGGGATTGAACATTTGACAAAGAGTAACCCAGGCAGGACGGAACGGGCAGGGGTTGAACAACATCTGCAAAGAGTAACCCTGAGGGAGCCTTCCAGAAAAGTTAGGAAGAGATACGCGCGTGGGTAACCCCACCGGGAACTCGCATTGACTAGCAGATAGAAGCGAAAATACAATATGTGGCTGCTGTTGAATTTTTGTTCAATTTGAAAAAAAAAAAAAAGAAAAAGAAAGAAAAGGAAAGAAAGAAAGAAACAGACAGAAGAGAGTCGTGTAAGGCCAGTGTCACACAACATACCTCATGATGAAAAACACCGTCGCAGAGGAATACATATTTCAGAGATGGATGTTGAAGCTCTTCCAAATCAAGCATGTCACACGATGATACACCTCAGCAAAATGCCACACACGTTTTGGGTCGATGACGTTTGCTCGACTCGCGCACAGAATTATCACTGGGATCAGCGTGCCAAACTGGACTTGTGCACAAAAATGTTATTGAGATCGGATGTACTTTCTTTTGTGGTGCCAAGCTTGACTGGTGCGCAGAATGATCATTGCCATTCGCCAGCGTACTTTCGGGTGCTTCACTGCTGGACTGGAGCATCACGTTATCAGTCATGTCGGCTTGCTTACTTTTCCGTGCTGTGCTCGACTGGTGCGCAGAACTTCCGTTGAGATCGGCATGCTTGGGTTGTTTGGTTGTTTTGTTTTGTTTTTTTTTGTTTTTGTTTGTTTTGTTTTGTTTTGGGGGGGAGTGTGTTTGTTTGTTTTCATTATGCCAAGCTCGATATGGTCAACAAATTATCATTAATATTAGCTTGTTTACTTTGGGGCGCCAGGCTCGACTGGTGCACAAAATTATCATTGAGATCGGCCTGTTTACGTTCTGGTGTTAAACTGGACTAGAACATAAAATTATCAATATCGGCCATACTTTCTTTTTGGTGCCAAGATCGAATGACGCACAAAATAGAGGGTCGGTCTGCTTATGTGTTGGTGTCTGTTTCTTTCCATTGTGAATATTGCGCCCCATAGTTTCGGTCACAATGGAGTAAATCGATCCGAGTTAAAAGTTTTTATCATGTTAAAAGTTTGGATGTTGAAAGTTTGGAACGGGCCTGTTCACATCTCGTCGAGTTTTGTCAGGAGAGATATAGCCACGTGTCTACCAGTGGCGTCGTTCATTTGGGTAATGACGCGAAAGGCACGAATGCTTTTCTACCTGTACTAGAGATCGTCATGAACCGAGTTCACCATGAAATAGCTCCGGAATCCGTTTCTTACAAAAGTAAGAGCAATGTGAGATGGGGATTTTCTGGAAACGGCGAAATAAGCCTGCAGTACAGTGTTCCTTGTGTGTACCGCCTGGTTTAGCTTCCACTCACTCACTGCATGAAATTGTGATGCATTCCTTGCAAGAGTAATTTCTTGTTAAAATATTGTGGTGTGAGCTTCAAAATATTCGCTGCTCTGAATTGTGTGAGCCTCTCTGAATGGGTATTTCTAGTGGAAACATTGTGGAGTAACTTAGGCCTTAGTTTCAAAATGCTCACTGCTCAAAATTGTGTGAACCTCTTTGGAAAATGGATAGTTCTGGAAATATTGTCATGTGACTGAACTTTGTTATCATGTACGGAAATAAACCAAGGTTTATAACACATTTCCAAGACTTACCGCATTGGTATGAGCGAAACTTGAATGCTCACCGACGACATTTTTTTTTCTTCTTTTTTTGTCAGTACTGTCCAACTACATGTGAAACATGTGTTTTGTTTTCTAAATGTACTATTTAGATGGACTTGCTTATTTTCAAAATGTCTATGAAAACGTGCAGGGACCTATTTAAAAGAACATAAGGCAATAGTAGAAATTGGGCAACGGGGGAAAAAATACACACACACACACACACGCGCGCGCGGGCACGCACACACACACACACACACACACACACACACACACACACACACACACACACACACACACACACACACACACACACACACACACCAGAGAGAGAGAGAGAGAGAGGAGAGATGCGCGCGCTCACCATGATGGGGGAAAAAGAAGAATATAAAAAAACGCAACGATCACAACTGTTCACTAGAAAAGGAAAAGGAATGACAAGGCGGCAACGACATGAGTAATGTAAAACAGAAATCATATGTCCATCACAGGTAAGAAAAGGAGCAGACATCTTAGATTCCTGACCACGATAGTGTTATTTTTGGTGTTTGTTTAACTTTTCTTGTTTGTTTTTCTGTTGTTACGTAGGAAGCAGTTAAACAATGAACTTAGAAAATTTAAATCACACACACACACACACACACACACACACACACACACACACACACACACACACACACGCACACCAGTGTATTCACTATTGTATATGGATGTCCATGCACCAAAATCTGGGGAATTTCCTCGACCTTTGTCATCGTGTTTTATTTAGAGTGCGATTGAAGAGGGTGATATATTTAGTGTGTGTGTGTGGTGTGTGTGTGTGTGTGTGTGTGTGTGTGTGTGTGTGTGTGTGTGTGTGTGGTGTGTATGTGCGTGTGTGCGCGCGTGCGTGCGTGCGCGCGCGCGTGTGTGTGTGTGTGTGTGTGTGTGTTCAATGTTGGCATGGTGTATGTGTGCGTGTGCGTGCGTGATGTGTGTGTGTGTGTGTGTGTGTGTGTGTGTGTGTGTGTGTGTGTGTGTTGTGTTTCAGTGTTAGTGTGGTGTGTGTGCGCGCGTCCGTGCGTGTGTGCATGCGTTTTGTGTGTGTGTGTGTTTTTTTTTATCACTGTTGGTATGGTGTGTGTTTTCACTGTTGGTATGGTATGTGTGTGTGTGTGTGTGTGTGTGTGTGTGTGTGTGTGTGTGTGTGTGTGTGTGTGTGTGTGTGTGTGTGCAGTCTGGAGATCGCCCCCCAGAACGTGGACGTGAACGTGCACCCCACCAAGCACGAGGTGCACTTCCTGCACGAGGAGGCCATCATCGGCAGCTTGCAGGCCGCCGTAGAGCGACAGCTGCTGTCCGCCAACAACTCCCGCACCTTCTTCGCCCAGGTCAGTCCCAGCGGTGACCTCCCCTGTCTGCGATGAGAGGGGTCACCAGGGGGTGGGGTTTTGGGGTGGGGGCGGTGTTGGAACTGCTTTCGGGACCGGTTCTGGCGACCTTTCGTTGGGGAAGTGTGGGGACAGTGCCTGGGGATGAGGGATCGAAGGGGAGTGAGAAGGGGGAGGGATGCTTGAAGCGTGCGGGAGGGGGGAGGGGGGGGGGAGCTTCTATGGGCCCGGCATCACCACACACAGCAAAGATCTCTGCTGGTGATTGTTGCCAAGCAGGCGCCTGACCCCCAGAACAGAAATGTGGAGTGTCATCGTTGACCGCCTGAATCGTTCCATGTATCTTTCAGCCCTGTAGTCAATGTTGCCATTTGTCAGCCCGGCCCCAGCATGGATGCTCAACACGGCAAGAGGCCACAAGCCATGGTCTGGAACTGTAGCCGCGCCATAAAGAGCATGGAAGCGGTGTTCCCTGGATGGAATGGGTGGCTGAGAGTTCACAGCAGGCCAGGCCTTCTGAAATGGAGAAAAAAAAAAACATCTAGAGATCATCAGGAGTGAGACCGGGTTCATCAAAAGAAGTGACTTTCATTGAACACATTGTGGCCTGTGTGAAAGCAGGATGGGGCAGGCTCACATCCACACGGCTGTGAAACATGCCAGTCTGGTCTTTAGCTTAAGGGAGCTGGGCTTCCAATCTCAAATCCTTGCCTGAAAGGTCGGAGCCTGGGGATTTGTGTGGCTTACTAAACTCATGATCTCTTGAAACAGGTCGCGATTTCTGGGAAGAAGAATACCGGAACCCGATAAGCATTGGAAGAGGCAGCTGAAAAGAGTTCCAACTGGGTCCGGTCGAGGAGGAGCAAAAGTGAATTTTCGTGAGGCTTTTAGTTCCCAACTTCGAACAGGTGTTCCGTCGCGATGTGGGTGAGACATCCTTTAAAAAGGCGACGTATTGAGACACCCAACATTCCACAGGTTACTGGTCCGAATCCCGGTAGCGCCGGGAAAAAAAAAAATTGACAGCTGAAGGGCATCTTAAAAGAGTCATGACCTGGATGTGATGTAAAGTGCGAGGTGTTAAAAGCCGAAATACTTCCTTGAGGGTCCTCCCCCACCCCTCTCCCTCTCCCTCTCCCTCTCTCTCTCCTCTCCCTCCCTCTCTCTCTCTCTCTCTCTCTCTCTCTCTCTCTCTCTGAAAACCCGCAGTTAAGCGCACCCTAGAGTTTCTTTCTACTGTGATCAGTATTCCCCACCCTATCCCCCGAGGTTTTAAATCATGAAAATGGGAATTGTGATGCAGAAGAAGACTTGTGGGCTGCTTAATACGGCGACCTGTTCTCTTCCCTCTGTCTTGTCACGCCCTAATTGAATACAAGAGTGCGGACACTGTCCCTCCTAATGAGTCAGAAAGGCCAGCCGTAAAGTTGATTATCCGTGCGAAAGGAAGCAGGCCTGTTGGTGCCGTTGTCACTTAACGGTCCCAATTCTTCGGTGGGCGTGCGGGGTGAGGGTGGGGCCAACACCAGTCCCCTCAGGCCTGTGTGAGGTAGGGGAAGTGAGAGGTGCCCGTGTCTGGCTTGCTGATCCCTGCGGCACTCACGGAGCTGACTAAGGCCCCGTGGCACCGCGGTCTCCACCACAGTCTGTGTACCAGCAAAGGCTCTTTCAGCGTCCACGGTCATCAGTAATGGAACGATGTTCGGACACTTGGAAGGCTGTTAACTAATCGGAGCTTTGTCTGTCTGTCCTCTCTCTCTTCTCTCTCTCTCTCTCTCTCTCTCTCTCTCTCTCTCTCTCTCTCTCTCTCTCTCTCTCTCTCCCTCCCCTTCTATTTTGAGTTGCTTCCCTTGTCTGCTTACCCGCAAGACGCACTTTCGATAGCTCGGGAAAATTTCATCCCTTTTTGTCAAGAAAATCTGACCATCATGCCTGCGGCTTGAAATGACTCCCCTCCTCTCTCTCTCTGCTTCCCTCCCCTTCTATTTTGAGTTGCTTCCCTTGTCTGCTTACCCCCAAGACGCACTTTCGATAGCTCGGGAAAATTTCATCCCTTTTTGTCAAGAAAATCTACCATCATGCCTGTTGACGGCCTGCCATCTGCCCTTGAAAGTTGGCTGAATTCTGCGCTTCAGGAAATGACTCTCTCGTCGTTCACAGTCAAGGGCAGAGGGAATCAAACAATTGTTGTCCTCAGATCGACAACTGCCGGCCGATCCCTTCCGTGCAAGCTGCAAATCAAGGTGCTGTTTTTCAGACGTAAACGCCCTTTGCAGGTGACAAGGGACAAGAAGAGGACAGAAATTCATAGAAATCATCGGAAAAAGACAAGTGGAAATTGATCCTCGCAACCCGGTTTGTTTTCACCCCTCCCATCCAGTTTTTTTTTTTTTTTTTTTTTTTAACCAGTGTACTGTTAGTGATAACAACAGCGACATTATTTACCAAATTACGCTGAAAGCCCCCAAAACTCTTTCTCTCTCTCTCTCTCTCTCTCTCTCTCTCTCTCTCTCTCTCTCTCTCTCTCTCTCTCTCTCTCTCCTGTTCTACAGCTTGAGCGCAACAGACACAGCAGCGATGGCCATCCGATCGGCATGAGCCAAGTGAAGTGGGATGAACGGTTAGAGACATTATTACTCTGTTAGAAAGGTCTCCAATCGGACAGTAGGCGTGATAAGCGAAGTGTAAATCAGCCTGTATGTGAAATGCTATATGGACATGGAGCGTTTGAAACTACCCCCACCGGTTTCAACGCCACATGAAACGACCGTCAAAACCGAGCACAGCTTATACACCAGTATCCTTCAGTCAAGCAGTTTATCGGGGGTGCAGTCGGAAATCGCTGTCGGATACATCATGGCAGGTCGTGAGTAACTAATAAAGAAAATGCACAATGCCATGTTTCTGTCAGCTAATGATGTAGAAATCAACTCAAAATACACAGATACTGTCTATGGTCAGTCCCC
>JADBJO010002889.1:182500-190000 GCA_016801955.1 Conus betulinus
ACGATAGGAGAAAAAAACAAACAAACAAAACCTCACTGAACTGATCTCTTTGTTTGCTTTTTAGTGTTGATGTCAGGTTTTATTTTCCCACCACATGTATGCTTTACGGGGAAGAAGAAACACGCCTTTCTCCTTCCTTTCCTCTTCAGTTTTGTTCTCCTTTTTTTCGTGTTTTTGCAACTCTTATAATTATTGTCTATTAGCTACGCTAACAATCGGCCGAGTACTTGCAGCTGTTTAATTGCGGTGTATATTGTGTGTGTGTGTGTGTGTGTGTGTGTGTTGTGTGTGTGTGTGTGTGTTTGAGCGCACGCGTGCATGCGTGCGTGTGCGTACGTGTTTTGTGTGTGTGTGTGTGTGTGTGTGTGTGTGTGTGTGTGTGTGTGTGTGTGTGTGTGTGTGAGGGATAGAGAGTGAGTATGTGCGTGCGCGCGCATGTGTGTGTGCACCTTGTACATAGAGCAGTGTTGCAAATTTGATCCCGCCCAATTTAGGGTAAATCCTCACAGATGTTAAAAAAAAAAAAAAAAAAAAAAAAAAAAAAGACATGCATGCATGAAAAGTTCCCTTCTTAAAGGATGCAACCACGCCAGTGGTCGTCCGAGCCAGTGGGGTAAGAATACGACGAAGAACACAGAGAGAAAACGTCTCGTCGTGTGAAGCGAATTCTGTCGAGGGTGTATGTAGCGAATTCTGTCGAGGGTGTATGTACAGCTTTCTGTGGTTCATTTCACCAGCCGTGGTTCTACGTCTCCCTGAGATCTCTATGTTCACCACGCCCAGCTTACTACTACTTGGCGAACGAGTTGCGTTCTCGAGTTCAGTTGAAACACGAATGCAGGTAAGAAGCATTAGAAAAAAGCACATAAGACAGCATTTTAAAAAGAGAGAGAGAGAGAGAGAGAAAGGAAGGGAAAAAAAAAGGGGGGGGGGGGGGGGGGGGGGAGAAGAGAGAAAGAAAAAGGAGATGCCGGGGGGTAATTTTGACAGGGGTCGTTCGCCTATCCCATCCTACAGCAGTGCAATACTCTAGGACAGTGACAGCCTACGTGACTGAAGGTCACAGAGAAACTGGAGCGACAAATCTCATTTTCTCTGCCATCCCATCTGCCAAAGTCCATCTTTCCCTATCTCCACCCCACCCCCACCCCCCATAATCCACCCCTTCGTCCTCTTCTGAAATAACCCGACTATCACCAAAGAGGTCACAGTGCTGATGCCCACAATTCAGTGATTGTCGAAGGCAGCGTGGTTGCTACAAGAACTCGGAGGGAGCTAACGCGTTTTCGTCGTGACCCATGGAGGCTGTGCGAGCTGCTGTCGAAGGAATTAGATTTGGAATCAATTTGTTCTCGTTCTGGACACAGCCCCACTCCACTCCTTCTTCTTCGTCTTCGTCTTCGTCTTCTTCTTCTTCTTCTTCTTCTTCTTTTCCAGACGCAGTGGAGACAACAGCTTGTGTGTCAGAACTAAAGTAGTGGATGGGACGAATGAGAGAAGCATCGTTTTACGCAGGGTTGGGGAAGGGAGGGGGAGAGGAGCGGTAGAGGTTGGAGAAGGGGGGGGCTGGGGGGGGGGGGGGGGGGCAGTGTGGTTTTTAACACACACGGTTCGTCTTTCTCAAGAGACACCTGTGGACAAATGGTCAGAGCGTTTGCCTTCGAATGTGACGGTCTCGAGTTCGAACCCGCGCCCGTGGGGACAGGATTTTTATGGCTTGAAAGCCCCCCCCCCCCCCCCCCCCCCCCCCCCCCCCCCAGGGGAGGAGGTTAAGGCGGCGGAAGGAGAGGGACTGGCTTTGCCTTGTGTGAAGTCTTGCCTGGGACACGGTGGATCTCTATCAGTTCACAGCTCCTGTGGCTACGGGACTTGAACCCTAGCCTTTGAATGACCGCCGCTCTCTTCTTTCTTTTTCCCTCTAAACATGCATGTTTGTTTATGTGTGAATTGGTGCGGCAAACGAGATTTTGCACCAAGCTGATTCTAGGAGAACAAACAGCATCGCGTTTGCAGCATGGGACTGCAAAAACGCTGTGTGGCAGTATCTGACAGCAAACTGAGCGCTGTGCGACCAAAGCGGACCGAAGCGGCCAAAGAGACTAACCCTGATATGGTTCCATAGAATGTGTGTTTTGAACCCCAGCTCCCTGCCTCCTCAGACAGTACTAGTACCGTCGTTGAAGGTCTTTGAGGAATGGAGCGCCATTTTGAAGTCTGAAAGTCATTGAAAAGGACTGCGCGCAGTGAAAATCCTGAAGGGGGTTTGCGATAATACCACAGATACTGAAACCTATCTTTTAACTGTTCCTGAAAAGAATTGGTCGTGTGTCCAACAGAAAGTTTTGGTCCGTAACTTCAGCTTAGTTTTGATGTGTTCAAAGGTACATTCTCGTTTCTCGGGAGGCAGGCCATTGTGAAATGGGGTTGGTTCCCTTGATAACATCCGGGAGCATCGTTACCTGGCGGTCGGTGGAACAGTCACAGTGATTGTTCTGGAACAAACTTACCCCGAAAAATGTGTGAAGGGATACTTTTTACATGACTACTAAATGGAGAAAGCTAAACATGCAATCTGGCTGTAAAACCATCAGTTTGCCAAATAGCAGGCGGTCTTTGAAAACGGGAGAAACTGTCTTTGAAAAGGTTTTCGAAAGTTCGTGAATTTGGGTATTGAAGTCTGTACGAACCCTGTCAAATGGGAGCGACAGATTGTGTTTTTCTCTCCTCTCCCGAATTTGTGCCGTAAAAAAAAAAAAAAAAAAAAAAAAAAAAAAAGAAAAACGATCTTTCAGTTACCAGTCAGCGTCGAAGTTTTCTCAACAGATGTCGATCTCAGAACAGCGGCTTTACGAGTCTGGAAATGTCTTTTCGGCCTAATCCATCGAGACTGATGAGAGCTGCGATTGAGATAATCGAATCTGAAATCAATGAAATCCTCGTCTTAGCACGACCCCAGTTTCTTCTTCACAGACTTGAAGATGGTCTGTTTGTCAGAGTTGATAGATCGGGGGTGGTAACAAGAACTCAGAAAGGATTGGCGTGGCTCCAATTATTTGTGTGTTTTTTTTCACTTGTAATTCAGCAAAGACTTATAAATTGCGCCCAAGAAGATTGAATTTGATATCAATTTGTTTCCAGTCTGAACCAGCGCCATGTCTGTTCTTGGACAGACATGGTGACGTCGGGTTGTCGGTAAAAATTTAACTGAAGAGGAAGTATAATATAGAACTTCCGGGGGGGGGGGGGGGGGGGGGGGGGGGGGGGGGGGGGGTGTCTGAACTGTTTTCGTGTTTCAACAGTTTGCGGTTTTCTTGGTTTGTTGTTTGTTTATTATTGATTGAATTCATTGTCGAGGGTAACATTAGGTAATAAATAGTTGTAAAAGCACTCGGTCAGTAACTTTTTTTTACGTATATGACTTTACATGTTAACATCCAGAACCAATCTAACAGTCTTGAGAACTTAGTGGTTGTCTTGGAACTTCGGATCGATAGTAATACCTCTTTTGTTTTTGTCATGCTTGGGTCATAGTAAAACACGGGTAGTTTTGTTACAGGTTTTTTTTCTTTGCCGTCTTATTTTTCCATGCTCTGCCTTGGCCACTATCTCCGGCTTCCCTCCACCCCCGGACCACCACCCTCCATCTCCGTCCCCCCCCCCCCCCCCCCCCTCCCTCCCCGTCCCCCCTTCCCTTTCCACACGCCTCTTTCCTCTTCCTCCGTCGAAACGGTTACATCTATATTCGTCCTCATGTAGCCTTGACATCAGCTGTAATCTCAGACGAAAACGAAGTTCTTTGTCGTCCTCACTGAACTTTTTTAAAAGTGTATCGTTCAGAGTTCCTTCATATCAAGCTCTTGCAGTGAACTCAGTTTCGATTTCTCCTCACACCCGTGCCCGTGGTGACATCATATTGAAGTGTTCTGTGTCAACAGTTTCATAAAGATGCTTCGCTACCACTAATCAACTTGGCTCTTCCGTCTTGCAGTCATTTTCTCTCTCATGTTTACAATCTGCGTTTTCGTTTCACAGCGTTCATGATTCCTCGCAGACAAAGAGGAATTGGGTCAACAGCTTGTGTTTTCTCACCCCTGACATTGGAATAGCAACCTGGGTGTTCTCCTTTATCTGTTTAGCGTCCCACATTCTTCACAGTGAAAAAACAGGAGCAACAAACTGGGTTTTAGTCTTCCATCTTTCTGGCGTCTCCCATCCCTCAGAGGCACAGAGGATCTGGAGCAACGAATTCGATTTTCTTGCCCATGTCTCTAGTGTCCCATGTTTCTCACTGCCACCGAGAAATTGGAGCACAAACTGGGGCTTCTCCTCCGTCTCTCTAGTGTTTCCCATTCTTTACAGGAACAGAGAAATTGAAGCATCAAACTGGGTTTTATCCCCCATCTTTCTAACATTCCCTATTCCTCACAGGAACAGAGAAATTGAAGCATCAAACTGGGTTTTATCCCCCATCTTTCTAACATTCCCCATTCCTCACAGGAACAGAGAAATTGAGCATCAAACTGGTTTTATCCCCCATCTTTCTAACATTCCCTGTTCCTCACCGGAACAGAGAAATTGAAGCATCAAAGTGGGGTTTTATTCCCCATCTCTCTAGAGTTTCGCATTCTTCACAGAAACAGAGAAATTGAAGTATCAAAGTGGGTTCTATCCCCCATCTCTCTAGTGTTTCCCATTACTCACAGGAACAGAGAAATTGAAGCATCAAACTGGGTTTTATCCCCCATCTCTCTAGCGTACCCAAATTCCTCACAGGAACAAATTGAATTGGAGCATCAGACTAGGGTGTTCTTCCCCATCTTTCTAGCGTTTCCCATTTCTTACAGGAACAAGTAGATTTGAGCATCAAACTGTGTGTGTTCTTCCCCCATCTTTCTAGCGTTTTCCCATTCTTCACAGGAACAGAGAATTTCGAACATCAAACTGGGTTTTTATCCCCCATCTTTCTAGCGTTTTACATTCCCCACAGGAACAGAAGAACTGGAGCATCAAACTGCGTTTTCTCCTCCATCTTTCTAGCGTTTCCCATTTCTCACAGGAACCGACTAAAGTGGAGCATCAAACTCGGTTTTCTCTCCCATCTCTCTAGCGTTCCCCTTTCCTCACAGGAACAGAGAAATTGGAGCATCAAACTGGGAAACTCTCCCCCATACTTCTAACGCTTCTCATTCCTCATTGGAACAGAGAAACTGGAGTATCAAATTTGGTTTTCTCCCCTCTCTTCCTAGTGTTCCCCTTTCTTCATGGGAACAGAAAAACTGGAGCATCAGATTGGGTTTTTCTCCCCCCTAACTCTCTAGCGTTGTCTGATCCTCAAAGGAACAGAGAAATTGGAGCATTAAGTTGGTCGTTCCTTATTCCTAATTGACTCGGAGAAATTGGTGGAACAAATTGGGGTCCCCCCCCCCCCCCCCCCCCCCCCCCCCCCCCCCCCCCCCCCCCCCCCCCCCAATGTTTTTTAGCGGCCCACGTTTCCTCAGTCAGAAAGAAAATGAGTCAACAAATTGGCTTTTCTCTCCCATCTTTTTAGCGACCCACGTTCATCAGAGAAAGCGGGACAGTTTAGTGGGTTCTCTACCCCCTTCCTCTTAACGCCCCACCTACCCGGTTTTCTGCCCCAGTTGTTCTCACTTGCCCAGCAAGTGAAATTCCCCGAGATCACCAAGATCGTGAAGCGCTTTTTTTTTTTTTTTTTTTTTTTTTTTTTTTTTTTTTTCTTTTGCATTCGGCTAGACCTCTGCGAACAGCGATCAAAGGAATTGCATTTGGAATCAGTTTGTTCTTCTTTTGAACTAAACCCCCCCCCCCCCCCCCCTCTCTCTCTCTCTCTCTCTCTCTCTCTCTCTGTGTGTGTGTGTGTGTGTGTGTGTGAGTGTTTGGCTTTTTTCCGGGGGGGGGGGGGGGGGGGGGGGGGGGGTCAGACGTGAAGACGTTAGTCAATCGGTCGGCAATAGCTGAACAGGATGTAAAAATCGAAGAGAACCTCCTCGGGGTCTTTAAAACTATTTTGTGTTTCAGTCTTGCATGGCCGTTCTCTTTCTTGTTTGTAGTTGTCGTCCATTATTGTTCATCCTTCCTCCGTCCAGCCAGCCCTATCCCACCTCCTCCCTTCTCGTTCAGTGCAAGGTGAGTGTGGCGGTTAGATAAAGAGATTTGGGAAGAGAGCCGGCTCTCTCTCTCTCTCTCTCTCTCTCTCTCTCTCTCTCTCTCTAAACTGTATAGTTCTAATGTAAACAACAGCATTCAGGAATAGATTGAGTTGCATTATATTGCAGGGGAACATCAAGCAGGGTTTAAATGACGTTACTCTACCATGGATCGTATGTAAACATTACAGGCTTTTGTACAAAAGCAATTTTGTTTTAACCGCAAACTTTTTTAATTAATTTTTTTTAACTTTGATTCCTTTTCAGAGAAAACTTATTGTGGCCTATTCTTTTGAAAAGCGGTATCAAAGGAATTTTTTTTTCCATGTATTCATAGCATGCATATTACTGTCGGGTGAAGTTACTAATCTAGTTTTGTTTACTTCATTTGTAAATGAGTTAGCGTTTGAAGTGATCAGAAACGGGAAGCATGGTGTTACATTTACGAATGGTTACTTTGAATTATTTACAATACTTTTGGCAGATAATGTCGCTCTCATGTCTAAAACATTGAACACAGGCTACATAGGGCAGTATCAGGACTTCGTCTAAAGTTGGATATGAGTTAAAGCAATATAGGAGTTTTTAAGAAAGACGGAACCGGATAATTAGCAGCGAGAGAACATTGTCCGTATGATGAAATTTCCCATGCCCGTCGTTTTTAAATATTTCGGCATTTATTTTTCAACAAATGTTGTGTTAAGATCTTGTTAGCAGAACCAAACATGCCCTGCAATGTTTATTACAAGCATTATTAAGTTATATTGTAATTCCCTTGTCGTATATCTAAAATTATTTTACACACAAGTACAACCAGTTGGTCAATACCGGGCTGAATTTTTGGGACTGAGTAACTGAGTAGTGCAGTTCGCCTTCGTGAAATGGTATATCTGTTTGCTTATAAAACGTTCCTCTGAATTAAGAGACCAACACCAAATGGTTTGAGATATGGAGAAACAAATACTTAAGTTTCATTAAGTTCGCAGTCATGTGTGTACGATGCTGGCTATAGCTAACAAGAATGGGTGAGACAAGATTTCCACAAAAAAAAAGCATATTGTACATTGTTTGATTTAGGTTCTTGTGAGGAGGGGGAGGGGTGTCCATGATGCTTTCCGTGTGATGTATCACTCCGCTCACCGTGAGACACGTTCTTGTAGAATGTTAGGACCTGCATGGTGTTGGACATAGACTCTCTACGGCGACTCCATGGGGAACGAGGGAGGGGTAGAAGACGAGAGAGGGTTGGGGAGGCTTGTTCGGAGGTGTTCGCCCGCCATGAAGAAAAAGATACATCCGTAGAGATGCGGGTAGGACCCAAAGAAGTATTGTCATC
>JADBJO010002889.1:195000-197500 GCA_016801955.1 Conus betulinus
GAGACAGACAGACAGGCAGAGACAGACAGACGGAAGGGGGTGGGAGGCAGATTTCATCGAAAACGTAATTATCCATACGGATTTTCTGTCGAAGATTAACTGCGAAGTTCCCTCTCACGAGGTCGCATAACACTCTGTCTGCCTCTCTCATTCTCTCTCTCTCTCTCTCTCTCTCTCTCTCTCTCTCTCTCTCTCTCTCTCTCTCTCTCTCTCTCTCTCTCTCCCATCCTCCCCAACTTCTCCACACACACCCTCCCCCCTTACTGTCGTTAAGGCTGTGGGTGAACGTTGTCATCAGCGCTGCTTCAGCCAAGGTGATCCGCAGTGATCTCCTAATGACAACTCATTTCCACGTCCTTGGCTGCTAGAGCTGGGCATGTAACTGCTTCATGGCTCCTGTCTCCTTCCGTTCTGCCTTTTTTTTTTTTTCCTTTCCTGTCTTTCCTTTGGTTTCTTTTCTTTCTTCTTTTTTTTTTTAAATCTGTGGTTGTGTGTGTGTGAGATACGAGAAAAACTTCCAATTATTGACATCAATCATGTACACAAACTTTATACAAAGTTATCTGATAAGAAAAACGTGACATAACTTCTCATCTCAAATCCATCAAAATCATGATGTTCGAAGAAAAAAAATACAGACTAATTTCAGTTTCACATATTTTCTAATACGATCTAACGTCGCGGACGACTGGAACCATTTCAGTTTTGTTTCTTTAATTTTCTTAATCCTTTTCAATACCTGCATCAAATCAGTAGGTTGTGAAGACGATGTTCGCACTTGACAAAGGCACCGATGTTAAAAACGTCATTGACTTCTTATTCCAGCATAATATCGAAATAAATGCGTCTTCCTTTAGTAACACTACACATGTTTTTAAAGTGCTGAAGTTCTGGGCGTTGCAATGTTACTATCTGTTTTAACATTTTTTTTTTTTTTTTTTTTTTTTTTTTTTTTTTTTTTTTTTTTTTTTGCGTAGGCTATGACCGATTGCTCGCAACTTATCCAATTTAGAAAATTGACATGGAATCCTAGCTTCACTGGTTAGTTCCTGGCGGTTTACAAAATTGTCCTTGCTATCGAAGAAATGAATGACTAGAAGTATGTTGTGTGTGTTATTTCTTGTGAAAGAATGGGTTTTCTCCCACTTTAAACTTCTCATAAAAGAAAACAGGACCAGTAGCTAGATCTGTACAATACTTTTGTGTAACCAGCCGCCGTGGCGAAGTGGTTAGCGTCGCGGACTCCCGGCTGGGAGATCGTGGGTTCGAATCCCATCAGAGTCATGTGGGTTTTTCTGCTCCGACCGGCTCCTACCCAGAGTTGAGTTTGCTGCGGGCTCAGTTGGGGAAGACTGGGACCACACAGTCGAGTTTTATCCACTTAATGGATGCGTCTCTGAGAGTGTTGCTCAAATTTCCTGACCAGCACTGCAGGTGCCTGTATCTCTCGGGCCTGGTTTGACGCCGGGATATATTATGAAAGGAAGCGTAGAGTACAGCCCTGTCATGTAGTCTCAGACCGAAATGGACATCCGTAGCATCATCTTAATAATCATCCTCATTCTCATTGATCAGCATAAAAAAAAAAAAGTGTCTCAGATTCTGTGGCCCTTCATGCCCTGCTCTCATGGTGACCTCAGTTTCGATGTCCTCTCCACGTCTGTGGCCTTGGTTTGGATCCGTCGGGATCACCGGTATCGGCGAGTCCATGGGGGCTGTCGTTGGTCGGACGTGGTGGCGCCCTCCGAGGGAGAGCTCACTCACGCCGGCTCCGCGACTAAGCAATTATTGTCGTCAGTAGGGGGCTTAGTAGGTGGTATCCGGCGTATGTTAGACCAGAACAGGCGCCACTGAACACCACCGAAGTGACTCGGCGGCAGTGCAGTGTCTCCTCCGGTGGGTTGCCTCTTGACGGCTTGACATTGACTGCTCTCCTGTGGATTGCCGGTGCCGGGCCTGCGGCGGGGGGCCGACCGGCTGTGGCTGTGGACGGGGTGTCGAAATGAGCGGCGTGGGTGCACTGCCTCCGAGGTAGCGCAGAGGTTGAGAAAGAAAAAAAACAAAACAAAACAAAAAAACTTTTGTGTAACTGTACAATCATGTTTGCAGAACATTTGATTTTTGTCTTTTTTTTTTTTTTTTTTTTTGGTCCTTCCCCATCCTCCTCCTCCCCCCCCACCCCATTTTTTTTTCTAAGGCTTCTTAAGTTTAGCCCTTAGCACCCAGTCAGAAGCCAACGGAAAACTTAGCAGTTTGATTACATCGATTCAAGCTGATGGCAACAATATTACCTTCCCCATCATCCAGTCTCCACCCCCACATTCCCTGTTTACCCCCTCTCACTTGCTCTCTCTCTCTCTCTCTCTCTCTCTCTCTCTCTCTATCTCTCTCTCTCTCTCTCTCGCTCGCTCGCTCGCTCGCTCGCCTGGTTACTCCCCTGCACAGTTCCCTCTTCTTACTTACAGAGAATCGTTACATGCAGGAGTATTTTCCTCGGTTC
>JADBJO010002889.1:202500-222500 GCA_016801955.1 Conus betulinus
GGAAAGAAAAAAAACTTTGCCTGTCTGCTGCATGCCATGAATTGTTAACTCGCCGCGCGCAGCAGAACATTGCAGGAAGCTGGAACAATCTGAAAACTTTTCGCGTTGTGTTACCAAAAGCGTGGCTCGAAGATATTAGACAGGAAGTGAGTGTTTACTTGTATATGTGTATGAGTGTGTAGTATGCATGCGTGTGTGTGTGTGTGTGTGTGCGCGCGCGCGCGCGCGTGTGTGTGCGCGCGCGCGCGTGTGTGCGCCTGTGTTTGTGTGTTAAATATTAGCGGAATTACTACATAAGCACAATCCTTAGCAAAAATCAACATTAACAAATCATACTGCAATGGTCACAACAAAACAGTCTAAATTATGCATAAATCATAAAAACGAGCCGACTGGACTTATCATTAAGTTCTGAACAAAGTTCAAAAAAAATACAGGTTCTTGGAAAATGCATTTAGATTCATCTTTTCTGAATTTTGATAGAGCTGATTCAAAATAAGGACAAAAGTACAAAATATGTGTTGTTGTACAACTATCAACAGCCCCGCATACACATTGGATGTTTTTTTTATGAACTTGGTTTTGAAAGCGTTTAACCTAAGTCTGTAAAACAGTGAAAAAACCATTTTTTTGCGTGTTTTGGGTGTTTGTTGACATTTTTTTGATAAAATGTATAATTCATTAATGAATTCTGTTTTGAAAAAAAAAAAATGATCGAGCATTTAAACAACACTTTATTGAAGAATTAGGCTTATGTACTTTGGGAAGCATGTACTCTTTATATCTTTTCAAAATTTTCAAAAGAAGCTTTTTGTAATAGAGAGTAACCTTCTTGTAAACTTAAAAGAATGGGAATATCCTTGGATTAAAAGAAAAATTTTTTTTTTTGCACCTGCCCGAGCTGTACGATCAGCCCATTCATTTCCAGATATTGAACAATGAGATGGGATCCAGCAAAAATCAACTGCGATACCCCTTGATATAAGAACATGAATAAGTACTTTAATTTCTGTGATGATTTCAGCCCGGTTTTTTCGGATTTGTTGATTCTAAAGCTTGGAGAACTGATTTTTAGAGTCTACACAAAAAGAGTGCACCATAGAAATTGAATGGTGTATCAATGACATATTGAATAGCCATTAAAATTGCTATTAATTCAGCTGTGAAAATGGAGAAGTCCTTACCTAGGTAAAAAGATTTCTCAGTTTTTAAAGTGGGGATGACAAAACCACAGCCTGCCTGATTGTCTAATAAAGAACCATCAGTGAAGATTTTTAGATGATTGGGATAAAAATCGTTCATATGGGATCTAGCTTCATATGCAAGAACATTGATGTTATCAAGCTTGGACAATTGTGTATAGTTATAATCAAACTTTGCCTTAAAAAAGCTCCCAGTTTGGGATGGGACTTACTGGAAAACGCACAGCTAATTTCTTTTGATAGTGTGTTAATTTTGTCAATAGTTTAGAAGAAAATGTAAGAAATAGTTTTATTAGATCGGATACGTTTTGCACGCTTAGGAAAATGAATATCGGACCTAATTTCAAGTTCCATTGGTTTGAATTTTGAATGGGTAGAGCATCTTAAAATGTATTTAGCACAGGCTAATTTTCGCTGATCATCAAGAGGCAAAACACCTGCTTCATGATAGATCCTATGATGGAACCATGAAATGGAACGCCAAGGGCTATTCTATATATGCTTTACAATCTATGCTCTGCAGTTTTTTCAATAGATATTTTGGAGCACTAAAGAATACCTCTTGTGCATACGACAATTTAGATCTAACTAAAGCAGAGGACAAATGAATTAATGTATTTGTGTCTTGACCCCAGCTTTGTTTGCTTATGACTTTTTTAGAAGGTTCAATGACTTTCTTTGCTTGATTTACAGCATGTTCTAAATGCAGGTTCCAGAGAGAGCTTAGACGTTATGTAAACACCCAAAGAAATTTAATATTTGAAGCGTATTTAAGTGTGGTGTTGTTAACTTTGAATTCTGGAGCATTGTGAACATATCCACTTGCATCGAATAGCATCATTTGAGATTTTTGAGGTGATAAGCTTAAACCATTTTCAGACCTATACATAGCAATATTATCTAGATCATATTGATATGCTCTTTTTACAAAATTTATAGACCTTTTGGATGTTTTTTTTTTTAAAGTAACATTCATCCACAAACAGATATCAGCATACTGAATGAAGTTACTTTTTTTTTTTAGATAGATATTGGTAAATCGTAAGTTAGGATATTAAATAGAATAGGAGCAATAACAGAGCCTTGAGGGATACCCATATCAAGAAATCTCTTAGAGGAATAAATGTGACCAATTCTTGTTTGGATACTTCTGTTGGCCAAGAATGTTTTAACATAGTCATAGATATGACCAGAAAGCCCTACCGTTTTTTAAACTTGTATAGTAATCGTTCATGCCAAACCTGATCGTATGCCTTATTTTTATATCAAAGAATGTGGCAAGAACATTTTGTCTTTTGGCAAATTGTTGTTTGATTATGAGTTGTTAATTCACTCAAATGATCAATGGTTGATCTGCCTTTTTTCTAAACCCTCCTTGGTTTACAGGGATAATCCCATGTTTTTTCGCAATGATAAGACAATCGATTTAAAACAATTTGCTCCATTAATTTGCATACATGAGACGTCAGAGAGATAGGTCTATAACTATTTACATCGTATACTGGTTTGCCCTGCTTTAAAATAGGGACTATAATTGAATCTCTCCATATGGATGGGATGTTACCTTCAATCCAGCATTTACTAATAATTCCGTGTAAAAACAACAAAAAGTTTTCTGGAAGATGTTTTATCATCAACTCATTGGAAATGGCATCCAGACCAACAGAAGTTTTCTTGGTCTTAGGTAATGAACTGATAGCAGATAGTAATTCTTGGAAAGTAATTTCAGCATTCAAGTAGTGATAATTATTTTTCTCATGGTCATTGTATATGTGTCATTTTGTGATTGATTTTTGCCACAAAGTTCTGCATTTGTCTGATAGACTATTGTAAGAGCTATTCTTTACAAAGGTGTCAGCAAATGCCTCAGCTTTTTGATATTCTGAAGGAAATTGTTCATCACCTAGAATAATTGGATACTCTGGTAGATGAATCCCATTTTTCATTTCATGGATGGATCTTTTTCCAGATTTTACTTTTTATCTTTATGGTCACTTATTTCATTAAAACAAAACGTTTGACCAATAGTTGCTTTTAGCACTTCTCTATAACTCTGTTTCTTTGGTTTTTAGCAGATTTGACAGGAACACTGCCTTTCACTTTTTTAAACTTTAGCATACAATTTAAAGGTGTTCTTGTTTTTGTCTACAGCATTTTTACACGAATCTGTCCACCATACTTTACCAACGTGTTTCGAAGAGTTTGACACATTAATTTTAGGAATTGCTTTGCCTGCAGCATTTAAAAAAACTGCCTCTGTAAAATGAGAATACATAGATTCAGTGTCTGATTTATCAAAAGAACTGACATCGTAAGACCTTAGAACAGATTCAAATTTGGCCCAGTCAGCTCGTTTATAATCAAATTTTGGAATTTTTTATCCTTTACATCATTGTGCTTAACTTCAAATCCTCTAAAAGTAAGAATAATAGGAATATGATCACTTCCCAAAGTGTTATCGTGTAATTGCCACTTGCAGCTAGGAACTAACTTTGGAGAGATTAGGGTCAGATCGATTGCCGATGGTTTGTGGCTGGGGAACATCAGGCAGTCTTGTGACACTTCCGTCATTTAAAAGAAAAAGTGGAGAATCTGAAATATTCTCAACCAAGCGATTAGAGGTTACTTTGACGCAAGATAGATCCCAAAAGGGAGCATGTTCATTAAAGTCCCCTGCTATTAACCATTTATCATTTGTAGTATTTAACGAACGTACCCAGTCAGAATTGCAATCAATAATACCTTTGGGGAAGTACACCGAAACGATATTCAAAACTAACGATTTGTCAAATCGGACACGCGCTGCACAAGAATACAAGTTTGTTGTGTCCTTTGGTACAGGCGACTGGATTGGATGGTAAAATGATTGGTCATTAATATAAATGGCCACAGAAATTTTTGCAGCACAATCACTTTCTTGGCACACTGGTGGATAGAAGAAATGGTCCAATCGTGGCAAGTCCTTCTTTGTCACATTTAGAGATTGAAGGATGATGACCATATAAGTGTTGTTCTCAAGATGTTGCTGAAGGTGTATTATATTGGTAGTGATTGAACGGCAATTCCATTGTAGGATACTAATATTTGTCTTTTTTTCCATCAAAAAGTTATAAAGAATAATGGTAATCTTCAACTTTAGAATACGGGGCTGTTTTAGACGAAAAACAAAAGGTGTCTCAGGCTCACCTCGATGCGCTAAGTTGAATGGAACCTCAGCTAAGCTGTACGACCACTACTTTCCCATGAAACTGCGACAAATACACAGTAAGCTCAGCCGATCACAGCAGAGCAACCACCTGCAAGCCATTTTTGACTGCTGATCACGTGTTGCAATTTTTTTTTTTAAATTTTGGATCATGCTCAAAATGGCGTGCAGGTGGGGAAGGAGTACTCATCTTACTGTGTATTTGTCGCAGTTTCATGGGAAAGGAGTGGTCGTACAGCTTAGCTGAGGGTTCCATTCAACTTAGCGCATCGAGGTGAGCCTAAGACACACTTTTGTTTTTCGTCTAAACAGCCCCCCTGATTTTTGTATTCTAAAGTTGAAGATTACCAAGAATAATAATAATAAACAGAAACAGAAGAAAACTGCAAATAAAGCAAAGCACAGTAATAGCCTATTAAAAAAATAGACACTTTGCAGATGCCACATGTTGGGCCTCGACGACGTTTGTCGTACTGTCCGCCGCCGACCGCGCAGCCACGTTCGCGCTCTGGACTATTTCATGCAGCTCGTTGATTTGTTTTGAGACCGTCTTTTTAAAATCTAGAATCGACGCATTCATTTCGTTCATCAGACTCTCTTTCGTTTTTATAAGTTCTGTCTGAGAAGCTGTGTTTGATTTGGTTGTTGTACTGTTGTCTTTCGTCAGGTCACTTTTCGTCTGGTTGCCAACATCGGAACAAGCGCTAAAAGTAGGTCTATCCCGTTGATCAGACTCACCTCTTTCTTGCTGTATTTCTTTCATCAGTTCAGGACTCATTAAGCCTGATGCACAATTTTTCGCACATAAACTTTCGTTTAGTTTTCAAAAGCACACATAACATGTAGTTAGGGAGTCCAGTGTGTGACCAGGGAATTAGATCTAAACATTCCATACATTTTAAGGTACGGCCGTTGGAGTTTTGCCTGCACACTTGCCGCTATCGGGAGAACGTCAGCCAGGCACCGATTGGTTGAACCTGTGACCTATGAATAATCTGTTTCAGTACTAGTGGGACAGAAAAAAAGCGAATGCAAACCTCTTGCGTCGGGTGACAGAGATCGATCCAATAAACAACGAAGATCGTCAACTTCAAGATACAGGTTGAAAAAATACAGTACTAGTGGGACAGAAAAAACCGAACAGGCTGAAAAAATACAGTACTAGTGGGACAGAAAAAGCGAATGTAAATCTCTTGCGTCCGCTGCTTCACAACGAGCGGAAGGAACCAGAAATCGGAATAGATTATTCATAGGTCACAGGTTCAACCAATCGGTGCCTGGCTGACGTTCTCCCGATAGCCGCAAGTTGCCTGCACTGTTCCCCTTCAGATCTCACAGTCGATGTAACAATCGATGCACATAGATCTGGTTCTGTAGAAGGTTCCGGTGGTTCTCAGGTTGACTTTATGGGAGACATTTCCTTTCTTATCATGCTTCCTTTTGTATCGTGTCCTGCCCATGATAGGTCTTCTGCTACGACTGATTTAGTCCATGGAGAGATCAGCCGCCATGTTGAACCGGAAGGAAGTTGTGCGAGTCCAGATGTGGCCAAGAGTTTCTGCTGGCTGTTGAATTTTCGACTGTTGTATTCTCAGTGACAAGAGGTTGGAGACCAGTGCAAGCTGTTAGGACAAGTTGTTATGTTGTTTGACGGCATCGTAGCAAACGGCATTCGAGTGCATCAGCTCATAACCGCTCTTTCCGTCTGCGTTGCCCCGCAGCCTTGCCTGGAACTGACGGGCGCGTTTTCTCCTCCTCTACATCCTCATTTCGCTGACTTCTTTCTTTTCCATGGAGAGCCGAGTCGAGATTATTTTTCATGAAGCGTTAAAGAAATACGCTTTTACCGCTTTTGGACCCCCCACCCCCCACCCCCCACCCCCCCCCCACCCCCCCACCCCTCGCCACCCCCGCCCCCCTCTCTCACACACTCCCCCCTACCTCCCTACCCATTTCCTTCATGAAAAAAGAATGATAAGAAGGGCAGAGTCGTTAAGTACTGATGTGGAGAAGTCATGGGTGGAAAGTAACAGGAACATCTAAATTCTACCACAGAATGACATATTCCTTAATTCTGAGAAGCGTTAGGAATGACAAATGTCTGTAACACACCTGCCACGATGTAATGATTTTTCTATTCTCTATTTTCTCCATCTATTGTCCTGCGTGTAATAGAGGATTCCATTTCTCTTTTCGCTTTTCTTTCTTTTCTTTCTGAAAATAAAACTTCCAAATTTTAGAACTAGCTCTTGGTTGAAGAGAAGCAAATTCTCTCTCCCATGTTCGGGTTGAATGTGATTCTCTCTCTCTCTCTCTCTCTCTCTCTCTCTCTCTCTCTCTCTCTCTCTCTCTCTTCCCCCCTCTCTCTCTCAAGCTCTCCCCTCTCCTCTCCTCTTTTCCTCTCTCTCCCTCTCCCTCGCTCTCCTCACTCTCTCACTCTCTCTCTCTCTCCTCCTCTCTCCGCTCTCTCTCTCCTCTCTCTCTCTCCTCCCTCCTCTCTCCTCTCCCTCTCTCCTCCTCTCCACTTGAAACTCTCTCTCTCACAGAGCCAGAGGCATCAGCTCTCTTTGTCATGGGAATGATAGAGGTGAACTCCTACTTCTTCTCCATCGACATGGATGGAAGGGGGTCTCACCTCTCTCTGAAGCCAGCATCAAGCGTTTGTCGCGTGAATGATAGAGGTGAAAGGGCAGACATGGATGGAAGGGAGGATGAAAGCGGTGGAAAAGGTAGAGAGAGAGAGAGGGGGGGGGGGGGGGGGGGGGGCGTGAAGATGCTGCCTGTAGGGAGCTGTGTTGGCACAGAAAAGGGATTCTACTGTCTGGCATTACCTAGGGTCGCAGCAGCAGCCGTGGTAACAAGCGTTGTCCGTCTTCTTCCGGAATCACCTCTTCCTGCTGTGTCTGAAGTCGCTGGTCCCTTCCCGCCCCCCTTCGCGCCTCTTGCCTGCCATGTCATCAGTCAACTCGTACCGTGTCGTGGCCTGCCTGCTTGCCCTACTTCTCTCTGTCGTCTCATTCTAAGCTTTTTTTTACCCACTTCTTTCGGTCATCTCGTACTGTTTCGTTTTTCGAAAGTGTTTGAGTGCCTTTCCGTCTTCTCACTTTTTTTTTTCCATTTTTTTCTGTCCCGTCCCGTCTTCTCTTTTTTTTTTTTTTTTTCCTTCCCATTTTTTCTGTCCCCGTCTTCTCGCCCTGTTGTATGCTTTTGAACTTTCTCCTGGCTTCTCTTTCTTTCTCGTCCTGTCTCATGTCCTGTGTCATTTTGTCTTAGGACTTCCTGTCCTCTCGTCCAGATTCGATCCCCGTCTTTTTGTCCTGGGTCTGTCCACCACCTGATATTGTGTGTCATTATCTGTTCTTTTGTCAGAGTTCTTTCCACCATGTCACTGTCTCGTTTTCTGCTCCTTTTTTTTTTCCATGTCTTGGTTCTTTCTGCCATCCTGTGTTCTCTCATTTGCTGTTCTTTTGTCCCGTTTTGTTGGTTTGTAATGATATCGAAAGTATCAGTTTCTGCCCCTTTGAATCATCTTATACCCTCTTTGTGATAGTTCTTTCCGCCGTCTTGCTCCGTTTCATTTTCTGCACTTGTGTCCTAGTTCTGTCTGTCTTCTCATTGTTTCCATTTTTTTTTTTTTCTGCTAGATCTGTCAGTCTTCATATACTGTCTCATTTTCTTTCTTTTTTCTTTTTTTTCTTCCCCCCCCCCCCCCCCCCCCCCCCCCCTTTTTTTTTTTTTTTTTTTTATTTTTTTTTTTTTTTTTTTGTTTCCTCCCAAGATTTTTCAGTCACCTCAGTCTGTCATTTCCCTGCCCTTTGTTTTTAGCTCTTTCCCGTGATTTCATTTGTTCTCTGCTCTTCAGCTTTTTCTATGTGTTCTCATCCTGTCTCGTTTTTTCTTCTTCTTCTTCTTCTTCTTCTTCTTCTTCTCCTCCTCCTCCTCCTCCTCCTCCTCCTCCTCCTCCTTCTTCAACTCGTTCTATATCGCGTAGTGGATAAGGCGACGCATTGTTGTTTTCAAGATCTGGGGTTCTGTTCCAACTCAAGATAGCCAAGTTGAAGAGATTTTTTCCTGGGAATTAACTTCTGTGCCGTCGCAATCTCCTCTATATCCTTGAGATCAAACTTAAAATTGAGGTCTCCTGCTTAAACGCAGGGATAAAGAATCTTGCACGCACATTAGATCCCTGTTCATCCGCCGGAAAAGAGAGGCCGTCGTGCGCCATAGAGGTGGATGACATGAGAATTAAGCATATGTGCGCTGGCGGTGGAGTTCAGACATCATTCTCTGAATACCAAACGTAGCTACCTTAATAGTGGGATTGAAAACTGTCGCATGCGTGGAAAATCACACCAGTGATGGGCCTTGGTGTTGCAGCCGAGGGATGAAGGAAGGAGGACAGTAAAAAAAAAAAAAAAAAAAAAAAAAAAAAAAATCTTTTGTCCGTTTTCTTGTTAGCCCATGTCCTTGTTCTGTCAGTCATCATACCCCGTCTCGTGTTCTTCCTTTTGTGTCAAGTCTTCCTCCATCTTCTCATCCTGTGTCTTTTTTTTTCTGTTTTCTGTCGTAGTTCTTTTGGTCATCGCCTCCTCTCTCGATTTTTTTTCTTTTGTTCTACTTCTTTGCCTTATTTTGTCCTGTCTCATTTTGTCTTTTGTCCTTTTTCTTTTCTCTCGTGCTTTTCCTTTTTTTTTTTTTTTTTTTTTTTTTTTTTGTTTTGTTTTGTTTTGTTTTTTTTTTTTTTCCCCTCTCATCACATCCAGTGCCCCTTGTCCTAGTTCTTTCTGTCATCCCGAGCTGTCTCATTTTTTCCGCCTTTTGTTGTTGTTTTTTTTCCCCGTGTTATTCCATCCATGTCCTATTTTCTGCCTTTTGTCCTATTTTCTTTCCGTGGTGTCGTTGCATGCCATTTGCTGCCTTTTGTCCTGGTTCTTTGTGTCATCTTGTCTTGTCCCGTTTTGTGCCTTGTGTCCGAATTCTCTCCGTCGTGTCGTCGTAAATAAATCATTCACTGCCTTTCGTCCCGGTTCTTTGTGTGATCTCGTCTTGTCCCATTTTTGCCTTTTGTCCTCGTTCTTCTCTGATTTCCTCTTTTCTCATTTTCTGGCTTTCGTCGTAGTTATTTCTGTGATCTGGTCTGGTCTTGTTTTCTGCCTTTCATTGTGGTTCTTTGCGTCAGCTAGTCGCGTCTCATTTTCTGCCTTATATCCTAGTTGTTTGAGTCATGTTATCTTTCTCGCTTTCTTCCTTGTGTCCTTTTCTGTCATCTCATCCTGAGCCTTTTTGTCCTACGTCTTTCCGTCATCTCGTTCAGTCACACTATGTATTTTGCTCGGGTTTTTCCTCTGCTTTCTCGTCTGTCTTATTTTCTGTCTTTTTTTTCCCCCCTAATCATATCAGAGATTTCAGTCTGTCTACTTTTTATTATTGTCTTTGTTCATTTCCTCTTCTTCTTCTTCTTCTTCTTTCTTCTTCGTCTTCGTCGTTCTTCTTCTGCCTTCGGCTTTTTTTCCTTGTCGATGAAAATGCGACTAGGGACCTCATATTCCACAGATATTTCAATTGTCCATCCCTGTTTAGGTTATCAAACTTCGTGATGAGAAACAAATGCGAGCTTGAACATTTTGTAATCAAAGTGTTTGCATCTGCGAGAAATGTGATGTTGTCAGTAACATTTTCTTTGTCTCATGGAGACCTGAAAGACGGAAATCGGTAGAGAAAGGGAGGACTTAAGGGTGTTGTGCACACGATGTTGTACGATGAACAACATTGCTGCTGGGCATGGGGAAGGGAGCAGACCGAGAAAATATGAAAATATATTGCAGCAGACAGTTTGCCAGTTGACATTTATTTTCATAGAAAGGGGAAGAAAAAAAAAAAGGGGGGGGGGGGGGGGGGGGGGGGGGGGTAGGGGGGGGATTGATTGAGCACTTTGCATGCATTAAGGGAAAGTTCCGTTAGAATTTATAAGTAAGTAAATAATGTTACATCCAACAGCCATTTTGCGTCGAATATGAGAAGACAGGTGGTTTCTCGTTCTTCGTTTTCACTGTCCTAAATGTTGTTTGTTTTTCCCTGAGGAAGACCCAAGAGGTCGAAATGCATTGCGTTTGTCCTGTAATCTGTTTACCCCGTGTCCTTGGCAGTAATTGACCTCTTTTCTATCTAAATTTTGCTTCATTTTCCGCCCTCAGTCACTTCGTTTTGAAACTAAATAATGTTGTTAGAAATTCTAGTAATGTCACAGTTAAAATTATAAGCGTTTCACTCTAAAGTTGTTGTTGTTGTTGTTTTACTGCGATGTTTCTTTACAGTGTTATGTTTCACCTCAGTAGAAATTCAGAAGAATCTTATTTTTACATATTCAGAATAATACTCGGAAATATGTTAATTTCCATTTCAAATAATGTTGCTCGACAAATTCAAACAAGATTACTTTTCAGATTCTAAGGTTTGTCAACCTTTCTACGTATTGCAAGACAAAATTTCCCTGGATAATCCTTGTTTATTAAACCCTCCTTTGGCGTAACTCCCTTACGTTTTGTACAAATTTAAAGCTGCGTGAAAAGTTACGATTCAGTTGTGAACGATTTTACCATAGCCACCTCTAGGAATGTTTCGTCATCGTCGGTCCTTTTTTGCGCTAAGTTCAATGGTGCTATACTCCCGAGGATTTTCCTGTTGTTTTTGTGCTCGTATTATTGTTTTTCAGTACTTTTTGAACTAAAATAGAATTATCATTGTGAAAGCTGTGTCAAGCGCTTGATTTTCTGTGTGGGTACGCGCACGGGTGTATGCGCTCGAGTTTGTTTGCGAGTGTGTTTGTGCGTGCATCAGTTGTCTTCCAGCTTGTAAATGGCTGTGTTTCACAAAAGTCAGATGAGTTTTGATGCGAATTGGATCAGTGATTAAACGATTTGAATGTCAGCTGAACATGTCTGCTTTGACTTTTGTCCTAGGCTGCACTTTTTAAGGGAAACTGTTTTAAGCTTTACGTTTTAATGTACACACACACACACACACACACACGCACGCACGCACGCACGCGCTCACAATCATTGGACGGACTTGGGTGCCAGACATGGAAAGTTGATGCCAAGTCCGTAGGTCAGCAGTGTCCCTCCGTAGTAGAAGCAATTCGAAATACTTGATGTCATTACCACCTATCTGCATGAGCAGCGGGTGATTCCGTGTACTTCGGGGCGTGTGTGTGTGTGTGTGTGTGTGTGTGTGTGTGTGTGTTAGAAAGAGAGAGTATGTGTGTATGCTCAAGCCTACTTGGATGACGGGATGTAGACTTTCAAAATATGTTGAACGTAATGGACCATTTTGATCCCACATGTGGTTCAAAGTTCAGTAACCGCATTCACAAGCATGCATAGAATGAAACGCAGCCTGGCCACTGTACTCGTCCTATGGACACGTGCTGTCGGACAGTTGTGGTCGTTTGGTATGCTGAGCAGCCTTTTGGTACATTGAGCAAGCTCGATTTGTTTTCAAGAATGCTGAGACTGCAGTGAATTCTCGGAGGGACTCACACTGAAAGTACGTAAAAAAAGATAAAATAAAATAAAAAAAAAAAAAAACCTTATGACTTGTTCGTTGACTTTGCAACCTTGTATATACTATGATGTATGGTTAAAATATCGCCTTCCAATAGACTGTTCAGAATGACACACTACTACTACTACTACTACTACTACGACTACTACTGTTACTACTACCGCTGCTGCTACTGCTACTGCTACTACTACTACTACTACTACTTTGTCAAAAAGTTCTTGCATTCTGGCGTTGTTTTAGACATGAAGTTCAGAACCCACCCTCGCTCGAATCTCACAATCAACCGCATGCTAGCTCTCGGTTTTCATCAAATAGCCACGGGAGAATACTTCCGGAGGAAGAGGAGGGGCGGGTGGAGTTGTGTGTGTATGGGGGAGGGGGGGGGGGGTAGGAGTTGGACGAGACACCGCGTGTCAACTTCAGTAATGGCTCTTTCGAGTTCAAGTTTCCTTTCGCACGTCCGGAGTCCATTCCAGTGCAGTGGATCGGGAGGCCTAACCCTGTCACTAAGTGTATCCTGCTCCTCTTCAGGTGGCGACAAGGTGTACGCCCATCAGATGGTGCGGACCGACAAGAGGGAGCAGAAGCTGGACGCCTTCCTCGCCCCGTCTTCCTCTGCTGCTGCGTCATCAGCCACGTCATCGGCCAGCAAAACGTCAGCGGAGCCCGATCCGTCAGAGACTATCGAAAATCCGGCGGCATCGAGGTCAGTGTCTGTCGTGGTATGTTGTTTGTCTGTTTGTCGGCGGTCTCGGTCTTGTGTGTCTGTCTGTCTGTGTCTTGTGTGTCTGTCAGCCTGTCTCGTCTGTTGTCTCCGATGAATTCGTGCTTTTCATGTATCTCTTTGATGTTGACATTCGAGAAAAAAAAAAAAAAGCCTGACCCATTTCGAATGTACAAATTGCTAGTGTCATTTTCCGCTAATTATTTAGTAATTGATAGGTTATTGCATGTGACGGACATGCTGTGAAATCGCCATTGCAACGTCATGATTTTTTTTTAGTTACCAACAACAAAATCATAAACACATGTGATCCTTTAGTAGACAGAACAAGATGATGGGGGCAAAAAAAACGAGAGACAGACAGACAGACAGAGATAGAGCTGACAGAACAAGATGATGAAAAAAAAATTAAGAGAGAGACAGAGCTGGTGGAGAGGGGTGGGGTCGAAGGGGGACGGGGGGAGAGAGACGCATGTTATGTATGTTTTGTGTATACGCTTACCCGCGCGCACGCATATTCGTGCGCACGCACGCGCGCGCGCACACACACACACACACACACACACACACACACACACACACACACACACACATTCATACGTTTTACATCTACAATGCCCCGTCCAGGGGCTGATCTCTTGAGGGTCGGGCGGATTCCTTGAGGACAGCGTGCAGTCGATGAGGGGATAGTGTGGATTGGTTCAGAATAACGTGAATGACACCCAGAAGTTCTCCGTTCCCCGCTGTGGACTCAGCCGTTGTCTTTTGTTGAGAAGCACGGGGAAGACTAGCTTCTCGACGTCTTTGCTGTCGTGGTAGTGTCCCCACAGATGGACGACCTCTTGGCGACTTAGTCTGGCTGCTTCTTGTGACGCTGCAACAGGACGAACCTTGCTGTGGGTGTGTATTAGGAAGCCAGGGTGAGATGGCACAAAGCGTGGGCACGTATAACGTGTCTGTATCAGAGAGCACGCATTATTTGCCCAAAGTGCGGCGAAAAGATGTAGCAGAAACATGAAGGTCAGGACCCAGACAGATCCTAAAAGGTGAACTCGTCGGATAATGTTTTTTTCCTGACCACGCACCCTACACAGGCGTTACTTCAGATAGGCGTGTTGCCCTCCTACTGCAGTCCAGGTAGAAGTCACGAGACCGACGGTGCAGCATGCCACGCACTCTGCAGTGTCTTTAGATACCATTCAGCTGACGCTGCTGCAGCGCTGGAGTGCAAAAGAGATCTGACAGTCCTGTGAATCCCACTCGTTCCAGCGATCGGGGCCACACGAGATGGAGCGACAAGATCCTGGCTGATGCTTTGCCGGTGGCTCGGCGTGTGATGATAGAACAGATGAGCGGTCAGGCCGCCGTTTTCCTCCCTTGGGAAGAGAGAGAGGGGGGGGGGGGGGGGGGGGCGCAGCGGTGACTTACTTTAGTCTCCACTTTAGGCCGTCGTTCCGGAGGAAACGCAGAGAAAGAGACAGATGTAGAAAGAATCAGAGAGAGAGAGAGAGGGGGGGGGGGGGGGGGGGTAAGAAGGCGGTCATCACAGAAAGAGGAAATGGGAGAGAAGAGAGAACGAGGAGGCAGGAGAGAGAGAGGGGGGGGGGGGGGGGGGAGACAAAGACAGCAATGGTTGATTATTAGACCAAAGGCCTGTACGGACAGAGATTTTTTTATGTATGTTATATGGGAATGGTAGTTAACGAATATGTGGAAATGGTAGCTAATGAATCTTTTAGCTGTGACATCGTTCATACATTTCAGTCGTATTTCACTTGGTCAAGCAAGGAAATCTACCTGTCTTTCAGAAAGCTTTGTTAAGTGAATTGGCAGCAGTAAACCGTGCAACACTATGCAGTAGGTTGTATTCCGCATGCCATCAGCAGATTTGATCATCTGAACAGGCATTGACGACTGGGACATTTTTAAGTGCGCGTCCTTTGTTCAGCACGTCGTAGGTAGGACTGCAAACAAAAAAAAAAGGGGGGAATGGGCGTGCATTGGCAGTCAGGGAGTAGGCAGTGTTGAATAAGTAAGTGTCCACTGACTTATTGTACGAGCTAGCCTCACGGAAAAATCGAAACAAGCATAGCAAATAGCAACGCCTAATACTAATGTGAGATGTATGAATTTGGAAAACTATACGTATTTGAAATTCTGTACCATATCAAAAACTCATTCAAAAGTTATGAGGAGCCTGAGGCTATGGAGAGGCATCTGCGGGAGTGGATGTTAATCTAGGCATGCCTACAAGCACACGTTTGCACGTGCATTCTCATGTACTTCTGCGTTTTCCAGAAAGACAGACATGGCAGGAGAGAGAGAAAGAGAGAAAAGAAGAGAAGGAAAGGAAAGAGGAGAGAGAGAGAGAGAGAGAGAGAGAGAGAGAGAGAGAGAGAGAGAGAGAGAGAGAGAGAGATTATTATTATTTTCGTCACTTGGAAAGTTTTCATGCGGAATTTTGTTTTCTGACACTTTGAACATTTTCAGATGAAGTTATAAATTGTGATACGCAGAAGAGTAGAAGAGTTTCACGCGACTGTGATACTTAGAGCAAAGTCATACAAAATTATTTATGGTACTTGAAACAGTGTATTAAGAGGTTTTGAACAGTTTCATGTGACAGAGAAGGCCAGTATACTGTCTTAAATATACATGATACTGAAGGTAGTAACAGCGTTAAGTTTGGATCCAAGAGGATTCTGTCATTTGACATCAAAGTATGTTGTGTGTGTGTGTGTGTGTGTGTGTGTGTGTGTGTGTGTGTGTGTGTGTGTGTGTTGGGTCCAAGAGGATTCTGTCATTTGATATCAGAGTATGTTATGAGTCATTTGATATGTGTGTGTGTGTGTGTGTGTGTGTGTGTGTGTGTGTGGTGTGTGTGTGTGAACGCGCACACTTGTGTGCGCGTATGTAAGCAATAGATATGAATCTTACTACACCTGTTGATACTGGCACCGGCCTGCAGAAAATGGAACACACACGCACGCACACACACACACACACACACACACACACACACACACACACACACACACACACACCTACCTCTGGAGTATCTCTGTATGTAAAAGTGTATAATCCGTATATTTTGTTAAGTGTGTGTGCGTGCGTGCGTGTATGTGTGTGTGCTTGAGCCCCTAATGGACAAGATCATGTATTTCATGCTATCAATGGAGAGAAAGAAGCTGAAGCTTGGAACTTTTGAATCCTGTCCTCTTGCAAAGGGGGGGGGGGGGGGGGGGAGACGGAGGTAAACGAGAATAGAAATAGATAACGACGGGAAAGAGGGCGTGGGAAGGAGAAGAGATACACTGATTTTCAAAGTTTTGTTTTTTTGTTGTTGTTGTTGTTTTTTGTGTGTGAATGTGTCACAACTTTAAATAGTCTGCATTTTAAGCAATGTTTAGAATTCAGCTGTGCGTGTAATTTTTTCTCTTTCAGTTTGTCTTGATTTTTGTTAAATGTTGATATAACACAAGGGTGATCTCCCGATAAACTGGTTTCAATTAACCAGTGTGTGTGCGCGCGAACACACGTGCACAAGGAAGAGAGGGTGGAACACACCCTGGCCGGGGGGGTGGGGGTGGGGAGGGGTATTCGTTTGTTTGTTTGTTTTTTTATTTTGGTTAAACAAATTCGTTCTTGTCTGAGTTTCATTTTCCAATTTTGTGTAGTCCAAAACGGATCAGTTAGAAAAATTGTTAACACAAATAACATTTGAGAGCTGGTTTATGAAACCTTTGTAGTTTTCGCTGTATTCCATTTGCAGAATCTCAAATGATCAGAACATTTATTTTTGTGAAGGCATAAAAGGAGAAATATAATCGGGTAATTTCAGGAACTATTTGATTTTAAGGAGCTGACAAACTTCGTTTGTTTGATCTGATTAGTTTTGTTTTGTTGTGTTTTATAGTTTTGTTGCGTGTTATTTTGGTGATGGTCAGGCCATGATAGAATTATCAGTGCCGACTGTAAGACCTGTGTTGCATCGGTCTTTACAATTCTGTTAAATGATTTATTGCAAAGACGGATGACAATGTCTAGATCTATAACTTAATTGCATGGTTTTGGTTTGTTTTTTGTTTGGTTCGGTTTTTCTCCGGACGGAAGCTAATTTACTAATGTTTAGTGTATTCTGACTGTTCCTTGAAGTAATGAGCATTCTCCTGATAGAAAGTCGTAACTAAACAAAGCTTCTTTTGCTCCAGTGTGAAAAAGATACAGACTCAGAACTCTTAATGAATGCTGCTTCCAGTACCGAATCGCCGGGCACGGACGCAGACGTGAGGTTTGGAGAGCAAATAAGCGATCTTAATGGAAGTTTCCTTGTCTATTCTGTGTGCCTCGTGTTAATTGCTTTTCTTTTTGTTTGTTTGCTTATGTGTAGCTCGTGTCACTTGTTTGTTCTGTGTGTGTTGCGCCTGCCTCTTTGCGTGGCAAACTGGTGCCAGAAGCAGTCTTAATGTGAAGTGACGGATTTGCGATTCGCCACAGAAATATTTCATTTGTTTGTTGTGTGTTTCTCGTGGCTGCATCTGCGCTAGGCGAATTGCTGCGGTAAGAAAACAGCGTCAGTTTGGAGGTATGGATTCATGTTGGTATCACTAAGGAGCAAAAATCACTACCTTTTTTTTTTTTTTTTTTTTTTTTTTTTTGTTATGTAGTGTTGATGTCAGCACGTCTCTTTCAACGTTTCTTATTACTATTTCCTTGAAGGAGCAGGGATTCCTGTAGGTTGACAGTTAACGAAACGGTGTGCTGTGTTGTTTGCTGTGCATATTGGGAGCACTAAAGGACGGTGCAGAATTGAAAGCAGCATGGGCCGAAGACAGAAAGCCCGGTTAGTGGCTGAAAATTGGAAGAGAGGCTGTGCGGTATCACTTCGTAGGCGACAGGTCTTCAGTTTCTTTGTGTCAGCGTTTTGGTAATGGAGGAGCGTGTGGTCTGAAAAAAAGAAAACGGTTTGTAAAGTCTTCAAGAAAAGTGCTGATTAATTAATTCATCATAATTCCCACCAGTCAGCCTACAGTGCTGGATAAAGCACAGAAACTGCTCTCATCCGAAACTTGAACGATATTCTGACGTCACTTGATGACGACAAAGTAACTGTTCTTCTTCTCGATTTGCCTGCAGCTTTTGACATAGTTGATCACGAAATTCTCCTTTCACGTCTAAGCACAAATTTCGTATGTGTGTGTGTCCGCGAGCGAGCGGGCGCATGCTAGTGCGTGCATATGTTTATGACTCACGAATGTAGAAGTGCGTGAGTGCGAGTGTCTGTGTGCGTTTATTTTGAATATTGATTTGTTAATACCGGTAAAGTGCCCTGCAGCCTACGTTGTTGGGATGGGCGCTATAGAAATTGTCTCCATCACTATATTATCATAATCAGTCAGGCATTTGTTTATTGAAAATGGTTGCGCAGTATGCATAATTTACTCGGAAAGCGCACTGTTCGGAAGGAACAGATGCAAAGAATTATAGTTTGCATGCTGATAGCTGTCGTGTGTGTTCGTTAGTGCGTGTGTGTGTGTGTGTGTGCGCGCGCGCGCCTCACTGTACCTTGTGACTTAACGTGTGCGTACGCGTGTGCATGAGCTACCCAGGCATCCTACGTGGCATTATCCACAGGATAATGGGTTCATGGTGCGATTCCTCCACGTTTGCAGACGTGCTGCCTCCTGGTAATGAACGAATGGCGTGAACGCGGCACATTAGCAGATGCCCCCGTCTGGCAACCAGATTAACAACAACCTGTCTTTGGGAACAAATTTAGGTCGGCAGTTCAGTGTATCAGCCATGTGTCACGTGATTGGCACCCGTGTTAGGGGGGGTGGAGGGGGGGGGGGGGGGGGGGGGGGGGGGGGGGGGGGGCTGATGGAAGGAATAGTCAACGGCGGAAACATTAATACGGACGAAGTAACAGATAACTGACTAGAGTGCACACAGTTTCTATCGTGGATCACAATCCTGAAGCATTATCTGTCATGCTCAAGGCTGCTGCACGCAGCACGTGCCAGTGGATGGTTTGTGGCAGAGGTTACGTCATAGACTATGATGGCGCCATTTGGGCGCTGTAAGAAGAGACTCTAGGGACAGTTTGACAGCGGGTCTTTCTCATTTTGCGGGCAGTAATTGTATTCTTGCTCTTGTATTTCAGTTACCGCTAACAGTGGGGGAGATGGGTTTAGATCTTATTTCTTTAATCTCTTTTCAACTTGTGAACTATTTTCAATTTAAACCCCACTTTGAAGCTAATGAATACTGTGCAAGCTTTTTTTGTTTTGTTTTGTTTTTGTTTTACTGTTATTTGTTTCGATTTTTGTTTGTGTTTTCTTGAAATCTGACAAGTTGGTCATGAACTCTGTACACACCGTCCAGAAAAGAGTGGAGTCTGACTGATCGTTCTGCAATGCCTGTCTGCCCATATGGCTTTTTATGTAGTTTATTTTACATTTGAATGAGTACATTTTCTGTGATTTTTTTTAAAATCAGGGCTCGACGAATAAACAGAATGGCTGGCAATCTGAGTGCAGCCGAGCTTTAACTGCCGTTAAGGAGTGGATTAGCTGACACGTCATGCGATGTTTGTTTGTTTGATGGTGATTTTTTTTTTCTAGTATAGATTTGACAGCCCTGAAAGGCTCTGTGTGGATGGCTGGCCTGTAATGATAAACACTTTAACTGTATAATTATACCGTCAGAATACAAGTGGTCTCAGATCATGTTCATAAATGGTTAAAATGTAAAATGATACAGATCTCAATTTTCGCTATTTTCAACCCTCAGTAACTCAGTGATTTGTTTGGGGTTTTATTTTGTTTTGTTTTTATTTGTAGTTTTGTTTTTAGGGGTGGGGGAGATGGGTTTAGATCTTATTTCTTTAATCTCTTTTCAACTTTTAAACAATTTTCAATCAAAGAGTGTCAGCTACAGTCATGTAACCCTTTAACTGGTGAAGTGAACTGAATCCAGATAGGTACAATCGGATTTCACTACTGCTTGCCGATCTGACTTGTTTTGTGTTTAAGAATTAAGATTTTTGAAAATCTGTTTTTTCGCCTTCGACAAGTGGACTTATCTTAGTAAAGACCAAGACGTACCAATTCAACATTCAGCGTACCTCGTAAAGACCAAGACGTACCAAATCAACATTCAACGCACTCGTAAAGACCAAGACGTACCAATTCAACATTCAGCGCACCTCGTAAAGACCAAGACGTACCAATTCAACATTCAGCGCACCTCGTAAAGACTAAGACGTACCAATTCAACATTCAGCGTACCTCGTAAAGACTAGACG
>JADBJO010002889.1:232500-250000 GCA_016801955.1 Conus betulinus
ACTTTGGGGGAGGGGGGGGGGGGGGTGCAGGCATGCCTGGTCGTGTGTTCATGTGCGACAGAAATAGAAAGTGTTTATGTGCATGCACATGTTGCTTCTTTTAAAAACATTACCTAATGATCATCACAATAACGAGCGCAGTGGCATTGGTATTGATCGTCCTGTTTGTCATTGACGAAAGACACCTGACTATGCTAAATGGTATATCCGTTTGTCACTGACAAAGGACACACTGATCATGTTTGTCACAGACAAAGGATACTCTGATCATGTTTGTCACAAAGGATACTCTGATCATGTTTGTCACTGACAAAGGACACTCTGATTAAGTTTGTCACTGACAAAGGACATTGATCATGTTTGTCATTGACAAAGGACATGCTGATCATGTTTGTCACTGACAAAGGACATTGATCATGTTTGTCATTGACAAAGGACATGCTGATCATGTTTGTCACTGACAAAGGACACTCTGATCATGTTTGTCATTGGCAAAGGACATGCTGACTGTGCAAATAGATACCTCTGTCATTGACAAAAGGACACATTGACCATGTTTTGATATTGACAAAGGACACACTGACCGTATTTGTCGTTGACAAAGGACACTCTGACCATGTTTGTCACTGGTAAAGTACACAATGACCAGGCGTAACTTGTAACACTGTGCCCATGCGATCAGTCCCCAAATCTCATATTCACACCAACACCTGAGTTCCGTATCTGAACAATGGTTGAATAAATGCATGACAGCGATGCGACTGAAGAGCAGTGCCACAAGACTAACCCAAACGTTCTGCAGTCTTCGGACTTCACATCGTTCAGTCACGCTTGGCCGTTGTAACACTGCACGCAAAGAAAGCACTGAACAGCAGGGTCTTTTTCTTAGACATGCCTGTTTGACAGTTTGCTTGCTGGCTAGACATTTCAGTTACAGTTAGATGGATCCTCAGCAAATTTCGTAAGGTTGTATATCAGGTCAGTATCTTTGAATGGTGACAGTTCCAGCCGTATCATTGATCAAGTATTCAAACCAAAAAAACAGTTGCCAGTGAGTGAATATAGATGGAAATGGAGCGGAGGGGGCAGATGGGGAGTTAGAAGATTTCATACTTCTAGCGTGGCTTTAGTGCGCAGGGTTTTGCGTCCCATATAAGGATTTTGCATTTTTTCAAATGTTCATTTCAGCAGCAAGGGTCTGGACTGCGTTATCTGAAGTGATGTTGACAGAACTGTTGCCATTACCTGATCTCATTCTTACCAACTGTAGTGACGTTGACAAAGAAGTCAGCGTAACATCTCTTGCTTACCTTGTGCGGTGGTTTTAACCGAGCTGGTTCTGTAAACATCTCACTCATATCACATACTTTTGTATTGACCTAGCTGTTTCTGCAAACATCTATTACATATCAAGTACTATGATGTTGACCTTACTGTTACTGTGAAACATCTCTTCTATGTCAAGTGCTGTGGTTTCTTCAACGTAGCTGCGACTCAAAACGCCTATTTCCTATCAAGAACTGTGTGGTACTAAGTTGACACTGAAACCATATCTCCCATATCACGCGTAGTTGTGGTGAGCGAGGTGGTAACTGTAACATATCCTTTTATATCACGTGTAGTATGATTCACCAAGCAGTTACTGTAAACACCTCTTCTATATCAAATACTGTCATGATGACCTTTCCTGTTGCTGTAAATCTCTCTTTCGTGTCAAATGCAGTATTGCTGATGGAATTGTTACTGTAAACATCTCTTTCGTATTCAGTGCTGTGTGGGTAAATGAACCAAGCTGTGACTGTAAACATCTCCGTATCATGTGCAATGTGATTGATGTGTGTGTGTGTGTTACAGCAAGCATCTCTTCTATCAGATCATCATGTACGACTTTGGCAACTTCGGCCTCATGAGGCTTTCCGTGAGTGTTCAGCTTGAAACCTCTTGGTGTGCTCAGGTTGTGTGTTGAGGACTGTTGCTTGGCTGTTTGTTGCCTTCGTGTGTGTGTGTGTGTGTGTGTGTTGTGTGCGCATGCTTGCGTGTGTGTGTGTGTGTGTGTGTGTGTGTGGTGTGTGTGTCTGTTTCTACATCTCTCGTCCATCTTTGTTGTCACTCCTTACGTTGTGTAAAATAATCTTCCCTTTGTACTCTTTTTTTTATGGATTGAAAAAGGTTGTGTGCGTGTGTGTGTGTGTGTGTGTGTGTGTGTGTGTGTGTGTTTGTTTCTGCATCTCTCATCCATCTTTGTTGTCTCTTTTTATGTTGTGTGAAATAATCTTCCACTCACACTCCCCACCCTTCCACCCAGCCCGTTTCAGCCCACCTCACCGCTACCGCCACCCCCCTCCCCCATTCCTTTTCCTTCTGTGTCATATATTTGTGGTTGTGCGTAGTATACCAATGCTTTTTCCACTGTACAAAACCAGTGCAAGCATGTATGGAGTTATAATGTCGGAGTAGGAGCAGACGCTAATGCGCGTATGAACACGTATACATATATCCTCGCCCCGTAGTCCCAATTAATTGCAGAATGATAGACACTGGCCGAAAACCAGGATGACAGACTTTGACAAAACTGATTTTGGATTCCTTTCATATCTCCCGACCATATCATTGGTGCAGTGACCATACCATCAAGGGACATAGTCTTCAAAGGTTACTCTGAAGAGCCTGATTTGTGCCAGCAAGATACTGTGATGTGCTGAAGTTACTAGTTTGGAAGCATGCAGATTCTTGTTTTATCATGCACACACACACAAAACTTCAAGCTAAGGGACACTACTCAAGCAATTCGCTTGGCCACTTAAGTGTGCAGAGTTTGTTCCCGCGCAACAATTTCCACAAACAAAATGGTATAACAAAGGCAATTCTGAGAAGTGACCAAAGCTGTGACGGGTGAACAATCTGATCTTGTTTGTGTTTCTGTAACGAAAGGAAATTTGCTTCAATTGAAAAATCATCCGGTTCTTCCCAGTCCATTTTCTAATGGAATGGACTGTAGAATCATTCTAAAGTGTACACAAATATTGTGCAAGCTTTTTTTCTTGTTTAGTATTAAGTAGCTCATTTTTTATGCAGAAAAATGTACAAGCAGCACTCATGAACAGTCCATTTGGACATTTTGAAAGTCAACATCATGAACATTTAAATCATGTATAGATCGTATGCTTTGGGGTTTGTGTGTGAGTGTGTGCCAAGTACAGTAACACTTGATGTTGCTGACAAACGATGAAAACACTTTAACTCCAACCACCAATTCTGCTTGCAAAACCCACGCAGCTAACACAGGTATAGCTAAAAAGGGACACAGAACAGACAGTGGAGGGGGGTGAGGAAGGGGGGGGGGGGTGTTTCTCGCTGCAAAAGAAGTCGCTAGCATGCCTGTGTTAGCCTGGACCAGAAGACTCATTCTTTTCCAGCATACCTCATTCTTATCTTCTGCCGAGTTCTGCATTTTTGCGTACCTGTGTATGTACATGTTCACATATTTCACTGACACGCATGCTGCATTGAGGCGTGTGATGAAAGGAAGAAGTAGTCATGGTACTTTCGTCATCATATTCTTTGGAGTAACTGGGGGGTTTTTTTTTCCCTTGTATTTTACAGCATGCAGAACTTGCAGTGCATGGTAGGTGTCACCCTCAATAAATCCCCATTATTGTCATTGTCACCACATACACACAGCAACAACAACAGACAGAATGGATAAAACACATAATACTCTTTTCTCTGAACCTGACATGGCTACTGTCCAGGAGCCGGCGCCACTGTACGAGTTGGCCCTGCTGGCTCTGGACAGCGAGGACAGTGGATGGACGCCTGCCGACGGACCCAAGGAAGACCTCGCCCGTTACGTCGCCCAGTTCCTCCAGTCCCACGCCGACATGCTTCTCGACTACTTCGCCCTGAACATCGATGAGGTAAGGGGGAGAGAGGGTGGGACTGTGCTAGGAACGGGGGGGGTAAGGGAGGGGTAGTGAGTAGAATGATAGAGGGAATGGTTTCAAAAAGAGACTTAAATAGTTTACCGTTCCTTTATTTCGTGTATGTTTTTGAAGGATTAAACATTGTACACTTATACACCCTGAACACGTGCATGCCCATGCTTGTTTTCATATACATCCATTCAGACATAACTAAGTTATCACTGCATCCCAACACTTGCACACCCACAAACACGCATTTAATGATTTGGTGCTACATTGTAGTCAAGACAAAGCCACAAACACACGTTTGTCAAGACTTGTTGTACATTCTTGCGAGCTTCTTCACTTGTTATTGAAAGGATGGTGTTTGTTTTGAACAAAGGCTATATATGGTAGGAGGGTTACAAAGTTCAAGACACAGAGCAGTGGAAATATCTGGTGATGGCGACTTGAAGCAACACAGTGCACAAAGAGACTGAAGATATCAGACGTTTGTTTCAATTGTAGAGTGTGGCCACTGGCTGGCCAGAAGCGCGATGACCCATTCAGCGTGTTGGCGGGTTGCAGGAAGGGAACCTGCTCACTCTGCCCATGCTGTTGGACAACTACATCCCGCCGTTGGCTGGTCTGCCCATGTTTGTCCTCAGACTAGCCACAGAGGTAGGGAGAGGAAGCCATTTCCATGATGTTTCTATTATATGTATACATCTGTATATATTTTTATATCTGTTTGTGTATTTAGAAAAGTTACAGTTATGCACTGTGCCGTTATTGTCGCAGAAGCGACCTGGTTGCAACGCACTGTCTTCTCAGGTGGGTTGTCTTACGGCGACCAGGTACCAATGGTCCCCCCATCCCTTCCACTTAGATGCTGTGGTTTGACTGTGACATACATGTAGGGATGGAGTCCAGGTTTGCAAGGGCCGGGAGCATCACCTTGCCTATAAGCGTGACTGAAGTCAAGTTTGGGAAGGCATCCCGTACTTTCTGCCAAGAACTGATAAAGTGACAACTGCTGTCGTGTCAGTGGACCATCTAATAATATGGTGATAAGGGAAACAACTGTTCTCTGCAATGTGATAGAGATGAATATTGTTTAGCTCCCATGGAACATCTCCCACCCGCCCAACTCGCACACAGGAGCCTGACAGGAAAAAAGAGATAATGATACAGTGTTGCCATGTCGTTTTTTAGAACAGATCTGAAGATTTCGTAAGGACAGTTGATGGATACACTGGAAGACAAAACGCAGGTGAGCATGTAAGCAGTGCATGAAAGTGGAAGCTGATTAACATCCTGGTAGTTCCAGGCTAGTCATGCTTGTTGGCATGCACATATGGTGTGTGTGTGAGTGACTGACTGAATGACTGTGCATGCTAGCGACACATGGTCATGCACATGTGTATACGTGTGTTACTCTGCATTGTACACATGCATGCAAGTGATACGTGATGTGTCAGCTAGTACACTGGTTGACATGTTACCACCACATCATTTCTTTGCCACTTTTTCACATTCTGTGACGATAATTCTCCTATTGATGACAATTCTACTTAACGTTATCGTTGCCGTACTCTGTTGATATTTATGGGTCGATAGGTGAAAAATGTTGACAGAATAGTGTGTGACATTCTCCCAAGTCATATTGACAATATCAATCTGTTTTGCTTGTTATCAGTTGGTTTGATATTCTGTAGACTTGTCCATCAGACTTTCTTCACATTTTTTTTTTCAAGTTTTAGTTTTTATCAGTTTAGCTGAGTAGACGTGGGTTTAAGAGATAAGGACTCGTGCGCAAGCAGTGAAACCTTGATGATGCTGGTAACTGATGACGTCTGACCACAGACTATTGATCTCATGACCTCCAGTTGTCCAAGACTTCTGTTGGGTGAGGCAGAGTTTCCATACCATCAGAAGACCCTAGGTCATCGCCTGTCTCGTATACCCTGTGTGTTCAGGTGACCTGGGACTCGGAGAAGGAATGCTTCACCACCTTCGCCAAGGAGCTCAGTGACTTCTACGCCGTCAGGAAGGACGTGTACGCCCAGACCGTCTCCAAGGACCAGGACCAGCAAGGTGAAGGCCAGGCCAGCAGCAGCAGCCAGAGCCCCACGCAGGGAGACAAGTGGCGCTGGACTGTGGAGCACGTGATCTACCCGGCCTTCCGCTCACTGCTCATGCCACCCAAGTCCTCCTCGGAAGACACCAGCTTGCTGCAGCTGGCAACCTACCTGACCTGTACAAGGTGTTCGAACGGTGCTGAAGATCTCCCTGGGTATTAGCTGTCCGCTTCCCTCTCCCCGTTCTAAATGGGTGGTTCACAGTGATTTTGTACGGGAAAGATGACGTTTGTATATATCAAGAAAAACGATGTTTGCTGGATAATGTAAAAAAAAAAAAAAAAAAAAAAAAAAAAAAGAACGGGGGTTTGATTGCAAGATGGATGTTAGGTTGCTGTCGTAACTATCACTGCATGTTTAGTATGCACAATGTTCTGTTTGTATGTGTTCTTTGTGACATGAGAGATGTTTTGTGTTGTGCACTAGACAGTACCGTTGCCAGCTGATCGATCTACGATGCTTGAAGCATTGTGATGCTGTTGATGAATAAAACTAGATCGAAATTCTGACTACAGAATGCGACTCATGGAAAGGAAGACGTTGTCCAGAGATGCTGACTCATCCCAGTTGCATCGTATTTTGTTGCTACTGATCGGAACATAAGTCAGCGTCAAAATTGTGCTGACGAATCCATTTTTTGCTGGGTAGAATCATTTGTCTGCCTTTTCATTGTATAACCTCATGTTTGGTTTCAGGATACACGTGATGTACTGAGCAAGAGGTAGGACAGTGACTGTTGATCTCAGATGATGAAGCTGTCCTAAAACCAGTCTCTTGTGCATTTACACAGGATGAAGGTTGAGTGGCCTGAGTTTTCCCAAATAGGGAAAGACGTTCTTTTTTGTCAAGTTATGTCTGGCCACTTCTTCACTGTGTCTGGCTTGCAAAGGAGGAGTTTATGTTGGTTAAGTCACCTAGTGCTGTGGAATAATCTACTACTGTTAACCGTCAGCAGCAGGAGCAGAAATATTAGCCATGTGCTGTTTATTCTGGGGAACTTTTCAGACGTTCTACAGATTATACAGACTTTGTTGCAGGTAAATGTTCTACGCATGTCATGTTGATGCCATTGCAATTGAGCGTCTGAGCGTGTCTAAAATGTTCAGAATGTTCCTACAAAATTTCCATGTGATTCCCAAGCACAGATTAGACGGGATGGCACCACTTAGTTATCCAAAAAGACGCGTGTGCTAATGTGTCACAACATTCTATTCCTCAAGATCTTTTGCATACAGACAGACAAAAAGTGGTTTGCTTTGCAAGAATTTTAATTGTGTGGACCAAATGTAACACATGAACAATTGTCAGAGTATCTGATTAGGTAGGCAGCAGTCATCATTTTTACCATGTACTCTGCTTCCCAGCCTATGGTGTTCCACTAGGACTGGTTGACCAGTTGCGCTATATTTCATTTAATCCCAACATTTTTTTGTTTAATTTCAAATGTTACTAATTGACTGCCTATTGTTTAGAAACAATATGGCCTTGTTTGCGTATAACTGAGGTGAGCATGCAAGATTTTGTTTACTTACTGGAGGCTGTCATAACAGTAAGAGCAATGGAGGAAAAGAAATAAAGGCCTTGGTGTAACAGGCCTTTGGTACGCTCAGCTTTGGTTTGACTGCTTATGAAGAAAAACTTTGGGTATGTATAATCCAGACAAAAGATGGCTCAAACATCATCTTTGAGGGACATTTCTCCTTACTGTCCTATACTCAGGGGTCTTAAGAACTCTCTGAAAATCCAGTTTACTTGTTGAAAAAAAAATGTATGTTTGCCCCATTCCGTATTACATGTACATTGAAACTCTTTCTTTTAGAGTGGCATAGATGGATTTTTTTCAGATACAGGCAAGTATTTTTTTCGTTCATCGTGTCAGGAAAAAAATAATGAAAATAAGAATGCTTAGAAATATGGACAAGAAAGAAAATATTTACGTGGACAAAGTTATAACGTTGTACTGATAATTTTTTCAGAAATTAGTAGAAGTGTTGAATACACTTGATCTTTGAATTGTTGCTTTTCCCGAAAATATTCTTGAAATAAGTCGTAATGGAGTGTGAACTAAGTGGTGATTCGTAGGTACCTTCTCTTGACATTCCGTCAGGAAAATAACAGTTAACTGTTAGGTTTAATGTGACACATTGTCAGGAATGTATTTTTAAGCTCCAGTCTGTAACAGTGAATAATTGTAAGAAAAAGTGTTTTTGTGCAATTCTCATGTGACTGATAATTCAAAAATACTGCTTGAGAACAGAAATCAGACGTCCAGCAACCATGGCATCAGATACTGTAAATTCTGACTGCAGCATTAAAAGATTTATGGATCAATCGTTTTTCTACCACCTGACTCTTTGCACTAAGGCAGAAACCACAAAGTTTTGGCCGGGAGTGGAGGGGGTGGAGTGACATTGTACATCCGTGACTAGCTCAATCATTGGCTACATAAAAAGCCATGGAAATGACCTCAGTCCTCCTCAGCCAATCGTCCGTAAGAGAAGCTGCTGTCCTCCACTGTGTCCTCCGTGTAGCGAGACACTGCGCCCTCTGCCGTGTAGTTCAGGGATACCTGGGGAAACAAAAAGTTATTTTCGTCACATGCCCCACTGGTCTTAATAGAAAGAACACCTTTTAACTGGTGAGCGAGTCAGTTGTTGATTTAAAAATCGTATAGTGCTAGCCTATGCTTTGAAAAAGCATCTACAGTTTAGAATAGGCCGCAGTTACTGTTTTTTCTTTCTTTTAAACACAACTGAAGACATCATGTCTTCTACTTTCTATGCTACAGTGTGCACACATGCATGCACGTGCGCAAGTGCACTGCAAACACTGATACACACATAGGCCTGCATATGGGCCTATGCCCATGCACACATATGCACACACACACACATGTGTACACTTTACCATACACACATACAATGATGATAATGGTCAGACCATGTCAGGTAGGTACCCAAGGTCTGTCCAGTGCGTTGGACTTGCACGCAGGTCAGACATCCACCAAGTCGTAGCCATGAGACCCTCTTCTTAAATTCTCTCCTCTCGGTCATTAATTCATTTATCCATCAGCTTAAATCATGCGCAGTGTGCTCTTGAAACTTAAAGAGTGTAGTGTTTATGGACTAACCCGCACGCAGGGACACCTCCTTGGGGAAACAAAGCACAGTGTATAAGGCGGAAAAAAGAGATTATTGTCTGTGTGGTTCGACATCTAGCTGTGGCGCTTGATAAAGTGTGCATGTCTTCTTTGTCCTTGTTCTTCTTCTTCTTTTTCTCTTCCTTTGCTATGTTTTTGTGTGTTGGAATACTTACACACACAAGTTTTGTCCTCATCTGCCCCATGGGCCTCACCAGGAAGAAAGCATTTTGAATGGTGAAGTGAGTGATTCATTAACCCTAAAAATGGCATAGTGCTGGCCTACGTATTGGAGATCCATAACTTCATGAATCAAAATACATCATTAAGAAAACAGACTTCTGGAAAGAGCCCCCAAAATAGTACATTTAACACTACTTAAAAAGTGCAGACTAGAACCGTGCATAAATTTAGAAACTATTTCAAACAAAATGAAGAAAGACATGATCCAGGTAGACTTCATTTTAGCGCTTACGATCTGCAAGTGGAAAGGGGGGGGGGGGGGGGGGGGGGGGGGGGGGGGGGGGGGGGGGGGGGGGGGGGGGGGGGGGGGGGGGGGGGGGGGGGGGGGGGGAATACAGGAACGCTATAAGAGAAGATAGTAAATGTTGGGCATGTGGTATAATAGAAGATAAAAAAAATATTTCCATGACGACTGCTCAAGCAGATACAAGCTGTCAAGAGTAAAATTAATAGAACAGCTTTGTAAAATAAATATCAAACTCAAACATTAAGAAACTATGCCCGCAGGAAATGTTTGGCTTGGAAATTAAGGTCCAAACATTAATTATGATTTTTCGTAGTATTATTACCATGTTGTGTTTACAGATGCTTAAGGGTTATTGTGACAAGTCTGAGTGAGCCACACGCTCATGCGCGCATGCACGCAGGTTATTTCATTGACGATGATGGTCAGTTTTATTTAATGAGACGACACTGCATTATTGTGTACACCACATCGGCAAGGCCTAGAGTATGTACAGAACATAAAACAGTTTAAAATAGAGAACGTTTTGAATGAAACATCTGCAACGCCATTAGAGTCTACAGAACATAAACATTCAGAAATAGAGAACGTTCTGGGTGAAACATCTGCAAGGCCTTTCGAGTGTACAGAACATAAACATTTAGAAATAGAGGACGTTCTGGGTGAAACATCTGCAAGGCCTTTTGAGTGTACAGAACATAAACACTTAAGAACAGAGAACGTTCTGAGCAGAACATCTGCAGGGCCTTTAAGTATGTACAGAACATAACTGAAAGTAGACAACGTTTCTGGGTGAAACATCTGCAGGACCTTTAGAGTGTACAGAACATAAACATTTAGAAATAGAGAACATTCCGAGCGAATCATCTGCATGGGCTTCAGTGTGTACAGTAACATCAAACATTTAAAAACGAGAACGTTCCAAGTGAAACAGGGTAAAGTATGGCAGGAAAGGAGAAGAGATAATGGACTAGGCTCGTCAGACGCCCCACTACTTTATATGAAGTCCACACACTGGTCAGCCTTTGTTTCCAGTGTCGTTCAGCTCCACTCACCCCTTCATCAATGGCCACAGGAGCTTTTTTCAGCAACAGACACAGCGGGCAGAACAGGAGGTTCAGGACAGCCATACCCCGCATCAGCCTGCACACCCACCACGCAAGAGCACAAGGAACTGGTTTGAACGCAAACAAGCGTGACGTACAGCGCAAAAGTAGTATTACTGTGTTGCCGAATGAACGAACAAACAAATTACAATAGAGACATGACGCGTTTTTGACTTTTTGTTTCTTCTTCAGGCTGGAGAAATAACAGTCAAAACAATGAAAACAAAACAAAAAAAAAGGCAGTTATCTGTTCGATCTGGGTGGAAAATTTGGTCTTGGGTGAAAAACTAAAACAACGGAATGGAACTGAAGAGGAAAGAAATGAAGGGGAGAAGATACAGATGAAAATAATTATGATAATAATGATAATGGCATTATAATTCACTAATGATAACAGCAAAAATGATAATAGTAATATTGTAATGATGATAACTGTACTGTTATTATTATATTATAATGGTAATATCGTAATGATGATAATAGTACTGTTATTATTGTTAGTATCATTGTTATATGATTACAACAGCATTATTATTATTTTCTTCTCCCGGTCAACCCTCTTCAGTTCCATGCCACAGTTTTAAGTTTTTAACCCAGACCAAATTCTGCACCCAGATCGAAAAGACAATTAACTGTTGTCCATTCTTTTCATGGTCATAAATGCTATTTGTCCTGCCTGAAGAAGACCAGTTGGTCGAAACGCGTTGTGTCTGTTCTGTAATTTATTTGTTCCTCCGTTTGGCGGTCCATTAACTCTGTTTTTTTATGCTTCAATCAATTTCCGCCTGCAGTCGCCCCCCACGTTGAGACCAATGTGACATACAAGTGTCATTTAAACCTAATCCGCCACTGTGGTCTGCTTCTGCTATCCCCATCCCCCGAACATCCCTCCTTCCCCCGTCCCCCATCCTCCCTGTCCGCAACCTTTTCTTCTTCATCCTCTTCCTTGTCTTCCCTCCTCCTTCGCCCTCTGTTTTCTTGAGCTATATATTGTGTCTGTTTGCTTGCTTCTATTGTAAGACATTTGCAGAATGAACTGTTTCAACACTGTTGCTATGGTACGTCTACGAAATTTTCAGGGCAGGCGGGGGTGATCTGGGAGGTGAGTGGAGAAGGTTGCCGGCCCCTTCTAAAAAAAAAAATGATTCGTCTGAATGTGCCTGAAAGGGTGCCTCTAAGAAAATAGCAACTAAAGTGTATTAAACACGTCTTCAAGTTCAGCTAAGAATGTGCGGATTATGTCATCCCCTTACCCCTTCAACACTTTTTGATGGAGCGAATTCCATTCGCTGAAAGCGTTCACACACGGAGACAGTTGAAATAAAAATGCTGATTTCTGACTTACCCACATAACTTCCCAGATATGCGTTGATGGCCATCTATGCATGAACATGGAGAGGAGGTAAAATAAATGAGACTTGCTTGAAGTAATTTTTCAATACACTCTCGCATGTGGGCACACACATGCATGCATTAACCCAGCAAACAGAGCGTAAACGCCACCTTTGTGTGCACATTTGCGCTCTTAAACATATTCCAAGCACTGCCTTTGACTTGTCGCTCCTGTGATTCTTTTTTCCCTATACCCCACAAGTCGTGGAGACTTAAAAACCGTACCGAGAATTCTAATCACTTTTCTTCCCTGCTTTTCGCGTGTTGGAGGTCATTGCAGGAGTTGCTCTATGCTCACTCGTTGTTCACAGTTCACAACAAAATTGGATACCTGTACTCTTCGTGCTCCATACTTCAGATATGTACACCTGAATTTGGTCTGCCATGAGAGACTGGCTTTCTCTCGATAATGAACAAAAATGACATTGGGTCAACAACAGGATTTGCTGTAAAGACTGAGACTGGTGTTATTTTGATGTCAGTGAAAGATATCGGGACAACAAGGGGATTTACCATGAGAAACCAGTGGTGTCTTTGCATTATTTTACGACATCGGATCAACAACGGCATTTGCCATGAGAGACCAGTGTTACTTCAACGTCAATGTATAACATTGGATCACCAGCAAGATTTGACATGAGAGACCAGTGTTGCCTCAATATCAGTGCATAATACTGGATCAACAACAACAGAATTTGTCACAAGAGACCAGCGTTATCTCAATATTAGTGTCTAACATTGGGTCAACAATATGAGAGACCAGCATTACCTCAGCATTAGGCCTACTGCATAATATTAGATTAGCAACAATGGGGTTTACCATGAGGCCAGCGTTATCTGAATACTAGTAAATATCAAATCAACGAGAAGGGGTTTTCTCATGAGAGACCAGCGTTCTCTCAATATTAGTGTATGATATCGGAAAACAGGGATTTTCCACCGAGGCTTTCTAACTTGCGGTGTGCGACTTTCCTCATGAACGCGCCTCTGTACGCGAAACTAATCCACGGAAGCCACAACAAAGCTGCCAAGCCATGTCGTTGTAAGTATTTATCATGTTCACATAGAAATCGTCTTTTGACAGAAAGACTTCAACCTTAAAAGAAAACACTGTCCGGAGCAAAAGGAAGTATACCTGTTTTCTGAGGTCATACAAGATGCTTTGCGAGTGAGTGAATTTCGAGTACATTGGTATTTTAGTTCGAGCCAAACCAAACGGACTTTCTTCTGACTTTCCATGGGAAACAAGCCAAATGGATCGACTGTGCTTTAATGTACCAAGGAAAACCAACTAAACGGACTGACTGTCGTTTATCAAGGGAAACAACCAAAGAGACTGATGACGTTTTTATGTTACCAGGGAAAGAAAAAAAACGGTTAGACGGTCTTTTATCAAGGGAAACAACCAAAGAGACTGTTGGTGTTTTTATGTTACCAAGGGAAAGAAACAAAGCGGTTAGACGGTCTTTTATCATGGGAAACAACCAATGAGACTGATGGTGTTTTTATGTTACCAAGGGAAAGAAACAAAACGGTTAGACGGTCTTTATCATGGGAAACAAACTAAATGGACTGACGGCGATCTAACTAACCAAGAGAGGCAACACAAAAACGGACTGACCGTGTTTTACCTGACCAAGGACACAAGCTAAATGGATGGACGGTGTTCTCACTCACCAGGGGAATCCCAGTGTCTGTACCACTAGTCCACCCACAGACGGACCTGCAGAGAAAACAGACTGAATGGAGTGGGGTGGTGGTAGTTTGTACGAACCGTTGTCTTGTGCTCCCAACAAGACAACGGATAAAGCAAGATGATGTTATGGCTGGCACATGTTTACAGCAACACAGAAGAACAAACCCACAAATTCAAAACTGACGTCAGTAACAGGCAATCATCTGGTAAAAGCTGTTGCAGGTCATCGATTATCTGGTTGTCTTGGTGACCTCGTTACCGCGCGGGATAAAAAGTGCAAAGTTGCGTTAACTGTGCCTGTTTTGCATCAAGCTTGCTGGCGACACAGAGATGTGTAAAATGAAAAATTCTTTTTTCCCGTGCAAGAGCAGTCTCTCAAGTGAGTTTTATGCCCCTTCTTTTGGCTGTTTAAGCGCGGGGTTGGTTACTGTCAGCCCTTTTCTCACCATCACCATGCCACCACGAAGAAAACTTAGCACCTTTGACAAAACCAGGGCGATTGCGTGGATACAAGATGGCATTGCAAAGGCTGAAGTGGCGCGACGACTTGGTGTGCATCATTCAGTTATTGTTAGACTGAATCAGCGTTTTAGGGCGACCAACAGCGTTGAAGAGAGGCCACGGTCAGGTCGGCCTAGGCAGACTACTCCCAGAGAAGATCGTTTCATCGAGAGGCAGGCCCTATTGCAGCGGGATACCACCACTTCCACCAGCATCCAAAGGCAGCTTCGTATGGCAAATAACACCATCCTCAGCCGTCAAGCCATACGAAACCGTCTTCACCACTTCGGCCTCAGATCACGTCGCCCAGCTGTTCGACCACGACTGCTAGCAGCCCATAGGCTGGCTCGCCGAGCTTTCTGCCATCGTCATGTGAGATGGAACCAACAACAGTGGTCCCAGGTCCTCTTTTCAGATGAGTCGCGGTTTAGTCTTGAACACAATGACGGCCGAACTAGAGTTTGGAGGCGTGTTGTGAACGTTACATTGATGCAGCTGTTCGCCAGACCAGGGCCTTTGGGGGAGGATCTGTTATGGTATGGGGTGCCTTCAGCCTCCACCACAAGACACCACTCTACCATATTGATGGAAACCTCACAGGCATCCGCTATCGGGATGAAATCCTGGCGCCTTTCGTTGTTCCGACCATGCAACGGATAGGACCCATGGCAGTCTTCCAAGACGACAATGCTCGGCCACATAGGGCCCGGGTGGCCGAAAACTTCATTGTGCAGGCCGGCATCAACAGGATGATCTTCCCGGCGTATAGTCCCGACCTCAATCCCATCGAGCATATGTGGGATGAGTTGGGGAGACGTGTGAAGGAGAACCATCCACCTCCCAGAGACCGCCAGGATCTCTTCCAAATGCTGCAACTGGAATGGCAGAGAATCCCTCAGAGGGTCATCAGAACTGGTCAACTCGATGAGGAGTCGCTGCGTGGAATGTCTCGCCAATGGCGGTGGCCACACCCACTATTGAAATGATTTTGTGAACTGAACAGATTTTGCGAACTTTGATTTCGACCCATCCTCTGTTTAATTGTCTGTAAATCAACAACCGTTCATTCGATCCCAATGAAATTCAATGTACGTTGGAACAAGATAATGAATTAAATCTGTTCCCAATTTCAAAATCGTGGCTTTTATAAACACACACACACACACACACACACACACACACACACACAGAGGCGTTCAAACGCATATTATACACCCCAAAAACAACACGGACACGTGTATGAATCGGTCAGATGAAAAAAGCTCTCGAGTGCGATTTCAGACAGCCTGCGTATTTAAGGTGACATGGGAGATAACTCTAAATGAATGGGGCTCGATAAGCAAAGGAATGCTGACAAAAGTTTTAGCAGGAACAGACATAATTTGCAAACCCTTGTTAAGAAGAAGACTGGGGTACCTTTATACAGGTGCAACAGATCAGTCAGATGCTAAAGAAGGGAGGATCCGAATGGTTTATAATAGAGCGATGCAGCTTTGTTGGATAGATGCTGAAGAGAGGCCAGTGAAGAGAACGCAATGAAGGTGAAATACTGTCAAATGTGCATGAGAGATGAGATTGGCAGCATGATTGTGTTATGTGTCGGACCTTAACGTGTTAAAATTTGAAAGGCGACCTGTAACCTATATGTTAAATAGGCACTTAAAAACTGTCCTCGTTATTATTTTTATTATCATAACACCTCTAAGAATAGTGTTGGCAGACTGTCGGTAGAGTCATCATACACTGTCATAAGCAGTTACACACAAAAAACATAGCTATTTAAGGGCCATCACTGCTGTTGACACGTGTCGTTTGAATTTAAGGTAACTTCCTGGATGTGTCTTAGTGTGTCTATTTTAAGGCTGACTCCTAGCATGCCGGTATATCATTGTTTTACCATAGCCGCAAGTTGCGTGTGACATGAAGCAAGAATGGGGCCTGAACTCAACATAAAAAGACGAGCAGGCAAGAAACTGCTTGACTGCGTCACTTCTGTGACGACTCTGATACACAGAATTAACAACATACACCAGAGCATGTGGCAGGCTGCCAAGAACAATATCAGCTTTTTGTGCTACAGTTGGAGTCCTTCCCAGAATTCCCTGCGATTTAGTTTTCTGACACAAATCGATCTCGCTCTACGCAATATTGCGATGTTAAGCAAGCGTGCAAGGGGCTGCACCTGTCCCAACAGCACGAGTCCAAATGAAGAATATAGTGGTCTGCTCGGTTGTATCGCTCTAGATGCTTGTGACACAAACGTTGAGGCGAGCAAGAGGCAAGGTAACGAGAAAGCGTGTGCTGGAGTGTCATACATGTGTATTAGGAAAGCGTGTGTGTGAGCGAATGTGTGTGTGTGTGTGGGCGTGCGTGCGTGCCTGCGTGCCTGCGTGTTTGTGTGTGTGTGTGTGTGTGTGTGTGTGTGTGTGTGTGTGTGTGTGTGTTAGCGAGTGTGTGCGGGTGTTCGGGGAGGGGGGGAGAGAGTTTGTATAGGTGAGTGTGTGTGTTTCTGTGTGTGTGTTTCACTTATTTGTTTACCTAAAAATAATTGCAGTTCTGTTTTCTAAATGCCGGGGCATGACAGCCAGTGGTGCTTACCGACAGAGTAGGCCAGGCAGACGGCCAGCTGTACAATGGCGTACACACAGCCGTAGAAGGAATCATCATGGCGGGTGTCCACCAGGAGCGCCAACAGCGGCATCACAGCGGCATCCGTTATACCTTCACCACACAACACAACTTCACAATCACCTTCACCACACAACACAACTTCACAATCACCTTCACCACACTATACACCTTCACAACCACCTTCACCACAAAAACACAGCTTCACAATCACCTTCACCACTCTACACACCTTCACAATCACCTTCACCACACTATACACCTTCACAACCACCTTCACCACACTATACACCTTCACAACCACCTTCACCATACTATACACCTTCACAACCACCTTCACCACAAAACACAACTTCACAATCACCTTCACCACAAAACACACCTTCACAACCACCTTCACCACACTATACACCTTCACAACCAACTTCACCACACTATACACCTTCACAACCACCACCACACTATACACCTTCACAACTACCTTCACCACACACTATACCTTCACAAC
>JADBJO010002889.1:255000-257500 GCA_016801955.1 Conus betulinus
TTCTGTCTATCCGTCTTTCATTCCTTTCTTCTTCATTACCTCCCTCATAACTGAGTTAATTCACAGACGCACCTCTATGTGTGTGTGTGTGTGTGTGTGTGTGTGTGTGTGTGTGTGTGTGTGAGAGAGAGAGAGAGAGAGAGAGAGAGAGAGAGAGAGAGAGTGTGTGTGTGTGTGTGTGTGTGTGTGTGTGTGTGTGTGTGTGACTTACACAGAAGAGGCAGACTGAAATCAGGAGAATACATGCCATCGTACAGATCCACCTGAAACCAACCACACACACACACACACACACACACACACATACATACAGCACGCACGCACGCACACACACACACACATGTAAGTACGCGCACACACACACACACACACACACACACACACACACACACACACACACACACACACACACACACACACACACACGCTACAAACTGGACTACATCATGTATGTACAACTAGCGCAGTGGCTCTGCGTTGCATTAGACACCACAGCGGCAGCACATTAGTAGTGTGTATCGAAAATAGCCGAAAGGAAGAAAGAAGGACACGGACAAAAAAAAAAAAAGATGGAAATTATACAGCGCAACTGAAAGCCATGAAATCAGAATTTTTGTTGTGTTCTCCTTAAAAATGACATGCGAATGAAGCAAAGTGATATAGCGGTTTACTTCATGGTAAGGAAATATGAACTAACTTCTAATCAAAACCTTCAGGTTTGTTTTTTTTCATATTTCCATTCAAACACACTTTCTCGAGTTTTTCATATTTCCATTCAAACAAAATTCTCACAGAACAAAAACTCCACACACGGCCACACACTGAAAACAGGTCGACCTTGGTGAACGACCAAGCGACGGTAAGGAATAGCTGCTGAGCACCGGGAGAGCCCTGAAAGCAGTTCGCTCGTTGGTGATGCCTTTCGCCCGTTGGGTCTTATGTCAAGAAATACGGGCATGTACACCCACGGGGACGCTGCCGTGAACGGTCTGTCATGTCGCGTCCCGTGGCCGTTGCCATGGTATCCGCTATGGATCAGTTACGTCCCTTGACGTCTTAATGAATGCTCTGTGCGTACAAGCACTCTGCGTGAACACAGTACGATTACCTTCTAAAGGAGGTGCAGCATTGCTTCTAGCCGATTGATTCGGCGGTTGAGGACAGTACTTCGCTTAAACCCATTGAATGAATAAATGAAGGGATGAACCTTCTGTTTAACGTGTTTTTACCATAATTAGTGATATTTACACGAAATACCAGAAACAAATAGAAACGTGTTTTTTACCATAATTAGTGGTATTACGTCTGGTCTCACTGGCACCTTTGGGTTCTCTTTTTCTTTTAACAAAATCTTGCTCTGGGTGGCAGCAGGGGGGGGGGGGTATAAGAAGATGATGGAGAGGGAGGGGTTATATAAAGCAAGTCTGTTTTTTTTAGTGTATGTTGTTGATGTCTATCATGACCTGATAGTGGGTAATGGCAGTGCCTATCACCTCATGACAAACTATACCACGGATAAGGAGTTGGAGAAAATCCGCCACGTTGAGTTTTCAGACCTTGGGTCTCTCCATGTTCTAAGCAATCACTTTTCCCGATTTTTTTTTTTTACCGCCGAGCCAATTCTCTACGAAGATATTATTCCAAATTTAATTAATTTAATTTAATTAATTCCTGAAAAGAAAGCCAGTGGGGGTATTTCACGGAGGTGTTGCAAGTAATCATATTTCTGCACAACCAGGCATTCCAGTCCTAGGGTTGCGTTGCGTTGTGTAGTTTGTATGGTATTGTATTACATTGTAACTTCATCATCACAACAGATTTCAGGGTGACAATCATGCAGATCTCTTCAGTAGGGACGTACGGTCATAGCACAACGCTACTCAGTGCCCATGTCCATCTATTTGCTAACCTATCCCAGCGGATTTCATAGGCAATTTTGCTAGTGTTACCTCCCTTGTTGCCGTCCGCAGAGTGCACGCTGTACACTGGACCTCAGTTCATCACACCATCCGAAGTTCTTGCACCCAGGCCACCATTTAAATCTAATTTTAAAAAAAAAAAAAAAGAAGGGGGGTGGTGAAAACACGTCTTGCGAGATTTAAACCACGAACCCGGAATTCTGTCGCTTTCCAGGTAAGTGTGCAATCCACCAGGCCCCTTTTTCACAGTATATCCGCAAAATGGGAACTGGGGCAGCCTGAGTAGTTAGAGGTAATGGCAGCAGCACCAACAGAAGTAGTGTGAAAAGAAGGACGGGTTACTCAGTAGCACTAGCACTAGGGATAGGCGCAGCGTGGCAATTCCAGTATAACGCTCAAGTATACAACAAAACATAGCATAATGAAAACAAAAAACAAAAACAAAAAAAAAAATAGGACTGCTAATGTCCCGTGGGCATTCTGGGGATCTTTCAATATACATTATGTCTTCTCCTCTCGGAAATAATGTAGTTATAAATTCTTCTTTTCTGCCTTTCTCTTTGACTCTCGTTTTGATTTTT
>JADBJO010002889.1:262500-272500 GCA_016801955.1 Conus betulinus
GCGGTCTTCAGGGCAACATTCAGGTCATCTTTGTGTGAGAGACATTGGCGCTTGTGTTCTGAATGGCACTAACCTGGCTTTCCTTACACGTTGGTCAATGTTTTACTATTTAAAACACACCCTTTATGTCATTGTCTACGTTTTTCTCGATATCCACACACTGCTTTTTGATCCAGCGTTTCTTTACATTCTTCATTTGTTCATTGCTCCTCTTGTGGATGGGCACCGTATTTCTCTCACTCGGGTTTCATAAGTGGTTTTAAGCTCCTTCTATTGTCGCGTGTATCAAGATGTAACTGTGACCCATACGTTCCACTTTCGTCGGCTTGTTCCTAGACCTCGGCGGCTGTTCCAGTGATCACTTGTAAAGCAAGGCGCCTTTGGCGGTTCTATGGTCTTCCTCCATCAATGACAGTGGAAGGTAGTGTCCAGCATTCGTTTATTTGCATTCATTCTTTTAATCAGTGTCTTAAGATCATGACATTTTGTATGTGCGTGCGCGCCCGCGTGTGTGTGTGTGTGTGTGTGTGTGTGCGCGCGCGCGCGCGTGTGTGTGTGTGAGTGCGCGCGCGCGCGCGCGCGCACTGTGTCTGTGTATGCGCATGCGTGCGTGCGTGCGTGTGTGTGTGTGTGTGTGTGTGTGTGTGTGTGTGTGTGTGTGTGTCCGTGTGCGTGTGTGCGTGCGCGCGCGCGTCTTGTCAATGTGTTGTTGTTTGTTGTTGTTGTGTTGTTAAGGTTTTTTTTCATGGTATCATATTCAATTCTACGTATATGTTCATCCCGCAGGCTGATTGATGATACCTAACTCACTTTGTACGATCGTGACATTGGAGTCCCGTTAACGTGACGACTTGCTAATAATTCATCAGCCAATGGAAACCGTGTTTACTCTGCACAACGAACCAATCGACAAGCAGAGACAATGATGTTCGTTAGCCTCACGGGTTACGTCAAGGAACGCCGCTGGCTGCTAATGTATTTGCGTGCTGGCTTATTTGTCAGGGAAACGTTGACGTCAACCATCTGCCTGTAGTTCTCTGTGATCACGGACCGTGGAGTGCAGAGAAGACGGTCACAAGGTGACCCCACTGTGGCTGTATAAGATCAGACGTGACAAGGTAGGAAGAAGGGCATGGTCGGCAGCTTATTCGAAATAGGATAAGTGTTTGTTTTTTTTTTTTTTTTGTTGTTGTTGTTTTTTTTTTGTCACGCGTCACTTCAAGAGAACGACAATTCTCAAATAGGCTTGGAGTCACGTTCGAGCTGGCAACAAAGTTCGTAACGTTCGCTCAAAACAAGCGCCAACAAACAGTCGAAAATAACTCAGGTGACATGGTTTGCTCGCCCGTTCGAATCGTTGAAAAGTTGACGCAATTTCTTTATTGTTCACTTCATTAACAGCGTCGGCTGTTTTGGTTTAAACGGGGGGAAAAAAATTCCTGCTTGCTAACCTTGCAATATTTTGGATTTTTTCTAACGGACCCACAATTGTTACATAAGTTTGTATGCACGTATATAGGAACGTTTTTCGGGCTCTAATTTCCAATGTTTCTAAACCCTAAACGCCTACAATCTCGGTATTTCTAAGGTTTTAAAAGTTCGAGAAAAAAAAACTGTAGATAATTTGGTGATGAGGAATTTTCTAAGTAAGTTAAAAATGATTTTGCGTAGTTTGTTTATTTAGAAATTGTGCCATTCTCTTAAACCAGGTCAAATAAAGTTGCCTCTAAAACTGACGAAGTTTTTTAACATACTGCTTCTCTAATTTTCTTGCTTTATGTATTCGAAGATGTCACAGTACAGCAAAACGCTATAGTTACATGTTGGCCCTTGTATCTGTGCCTGAATGCCCTTTTTCGTGTGTGTGTGTGTGTGTGTGTGTGTGTGCGTGTGTGCGCACGCATTGCGTGTGTGTGTGTGCGTGTGTGCGTGTGTGTGTGTGTGTTGTGTGTGTGTGTGTGTGTGCGCGCGCGCGCGCGCGCGTATGCCCGCGCGAGCGTGTGTATGTGTAAATGAGCGTGTGTGTGTGTGTGTGTATGTGTGTGTGTGTGTGTGTGTGTGTGTGTGTGTGTGTGTAGCCAGCGCCTATATCTGTACATGCGGGTGTGAAAAAAGATTAAAACGTCACTGTTCCAGCCTGCAAAATGCTGACATCCACACTGATCGTGCTCAGCGCGGCATTCATCATGGACACGTGCCTCAGCCAGTCCGCCCTCAACGTCAGCAAGCTCCACGACGACCTGAGGACCTTGAACCCTTACGTCCGTCCGGCGAGTGACGTCACCCAGCCCACTCAGGTCTGCGTCTCTTTCCACCTCTCCTCCATCATCAGTCTGGACACCGCCAGCCAGAAGCTGGTCAGTAACGGCTGGCTGAACGTGACCTGGCACAACCCCTACATGACTTGGGACCCGGAGGAATACGGAGGAGTTCGGTGGATTTCTCCACGACCTGGGCGACTGTGGAAACCTCGCCTGACTGTGCTGAACACGCTCGAGGACCTCCAGCCCATTGGCGGAGACTGTAACGTCTTCTCTGTGCTGAGCACGGGGGAAGTGTTCTGGTTCCTGGCGGAGCGGTTCGAGACGTTCTGTCGGGCGGATGTCACCTTCTTCCCTTTCGACGAACAGCGGTGTAGGTGGAAGTTTCTACGGCTGGACCGAAGCCGTCAACCAGATTCATCCTGCACACCATGCTGCCCAAGATGACCTGGACTCTTTTCAGGAGAGTGGCGAGTGGACCCTCATGGATAGCAAAGCGTGGGATGAGCGGCACCAGTTCGAAGGGTTTCCGTTTTCGGTGGTGGCCTATGAGGTGACGCTTCGCAGGAATCCGACGTTTCTGACTCTGATGGTGCTGCTTCCGGTGTTTGTGCAGTGCCTGGCCAAGTTGTTTGTCTTCGCCGTTCCTTCTGAAGCAGGTGGGTCATTTCTCTACAGTAGTGTTATGTCAGTGTCTTTGAGTTGCAACTTCTGCAGTTTGCTGCTTTATACCACAAGAAAGTAGTTATTCTATAACAAATTCGAGACCTTTTCAGTTTACTATCTTTAATGTTATGTGTACGAGCACGTTTTGTTTTGTTGTGTGTGCGTGTTTTTTTCCCCTCCATGCTGCCTTCATATCTAGGTATGTTGTTTTCAACCATTTTAAATAAAGTTTGCCTGCAAGAATCATGACGCCTATAAGTTCTTACCTCTGCCTCTACCTGTCTCGCCACCACTGAAGAAAGGACTTAGCAAACAGGTGATCTGTATCATTTTAGATGTATGGATAATGATTGTTGACGGCGTCATGTATGGCGAACTTTGATGAGGGTCTTTGGGTTTGAGGGCGAGTTTGTGCAAACTCTGTTCATCAGCTGACTCGTACAGGCACTTCTAAGACGGGAAAAAAAAAAAACTAAAAGCATCTTTGAGAAATCCTCTCTTTCACAGTATCTATCGTGGGTGTGTAATAATACGTTTGACGACTTTTGGTGCAATATTTTCAAAGTCCCTCAAAGGAGAATTTGTTTTCAACTTGCAGTTGTCGTTGTTTGTCCGGAAGATGATGTGACGGGTGCATAACCGATTTTAACGGAACTCGAAGAAAAAGGAATATGGCCGAGCATCGAAGCCGTTAAGTTTAATATAGATCCGGGTCAGACGGCAACATCCAGAATCTGGTCACCAAGATGACCGTCAATTTTCCACCGAGAACGAACAATCTGAAGGAATTGTTTACTATGAAGTAACCTTTGGAATATCAAAACTTTCTTGCGATATAAACGTTGCCATTTTCTATAAATTTTTTTCGGGGAAAAAATCTTTCAGTATGTGTGTGTGCGCGTGTGTGGATGCGTGTATGTGTGTGTGTGTGTGTGTGTGTGTGTGTGTGTGTGTGTGTGTGTGTGTGTGTGGTGTGTGTGCGCGTGTGTGTGTTGTGTGTGTGTGTGTGTGTGTATGTATCTGTGTGTGTGTGAGAGCGAGAGTGTGTGTGTGCGCGCGCGCGCGCGTGCGTGAATGCGTACGTGTGCGCATGCATGTGCGTGTGTGTGTGTGTGTGTGTGTGTGTGGTGTGTGTGTGTGTGTGTGTGTGTGTGTGTGCATGCGTGACGATCCTCCAACCTCCTGTTTTCCCCTTTGACGCTGACGATGGTTCCAACAAACGTTCACTGCCTCTGCAGGAGAGCGGCTAACGTACTCCACGACGTCCTTCCTGTCCCACGGGGTGTTCATGAGCTTCATCATCCGCCTCATGCCCTCCTCCGCGGAGACCTTGTCCATCGTGGCGGTCACACAATCCTGCGAGCTCACCCTGTCCGGAATCTACGTCCTCCTCTGCATCCTGTCCCTGCGCCTCTTTCACCGGGACCCCGACCAACAGCCCGTCCCCCGCCGGCTTCAGACCGTCATCGTCTGTCTGGAGGTAATGCTCTGCCTGGACCCCCCGCCCGACGCTGCCGCGAGCCAGCGGAATGAGATCCTCACCAAGGTTAACGCGATCTCACCGGAGGGGAAGGATGATGTCTTCGAGGCGAAAATGACGGGCAACGGGCTGAAGGGTTACCTGGACAGCTGGGCCGCAAAGAACGGGCTGAAGGGTTACCTGGACAGCTGGGCCGCAAAGAACGGGCTGAAGGGTGACCTGGACATCTGGGCCGCAAAGAATGGGCTGAAGGGTTACCTGGACAGGTGGGCCGCAAAGACCTGGACAGGTTGGCTGAACGGGCTGAAGGTCACCTGGACAGCTGGACCGCAAAGAACGGGCTGAAGGGTCACCTGGACAGGTTGGCCGCAAAGAACGGGCTGAAGGGTCACCTGGACAGCTTGGCTGCAAAGAACGGGCTGAAGGGTCACCTGGACAGCTGGGCCGCAAAGAACGGGCTGAAGGGTTACCTGGACAGGCTGGCCACAAAGAACGGGCTGAAGGGTCACCTGGACAGCTGGGCCGCAAAGAGGAAGGTAAAGCTCCGGGCCTACAGTCAGCCCCAGGGCATGACCTGGCAGAGAGTCAGCCGAAGTCTGGACAAACTGGTCTTCCGATTCTTCCTCGGCTCGGAAATCGCCAGCGCCACTGTCATCACCTTTTTTTTTCATTTTCCGTTAAAACCGTCCGCATGTGCAGACAGATTATCAGGTCCCCGTACTGAGCGACTGTGTTTGTTGTTACTCTAGTGCAAGTCCTGTTATACCCGCTCATTCCGACACCCCGTCCACAGCCACAGCCCGGTCGGCCCCGCCGCAGCCCCGCACCGACAATCCGCAGGGAGCAGTCACTGTCAAGTCGTCAAGAGGCAACCCACCGGAGGAGACACTGCACTGCTGCCGAGTCACTTCAGTGGTGTTCAGTGGCGCCCTGTTCTGATCTATCATACGCAGGACACCACCTACTAAGCCCCCTACTGACGACAATAATTGCTTAGTCGCGGAGCCGGCGTGAGTGAGCTCTCCCTCCGGAGGGCGCCACCACGTCCGTCCAACGACAGCCCCCATGGACCCGCCGATACCGGTGACCCCGACGGAACCAAACCAAGGCCACAGACGTGGAGAGGACATCGAAACTGAGGTCACCATGAGAGCAGGGCATGAAGGGCCACAGAACTTGAGACTTTTTTTTTAATGCTGATCGATGAGAATGAGGATGATGATGATTAAGATGATGCTACGGATTTCCATTTCGGTCTGAGACTACATGACAGGGGCTGTACTCTACGCTTCCTTTCATAATATATCCCGGCGTCAACCAGGCCCGAGAGATACAGACACCTGCAGTGTTGGTCAGGAAATTTGAGCAACACTCTCAGAAACGCATCCATTAAGTGGATGAAACTCGACTGTGTGGTCCCAGTCTTCCCAACTGAGTCCGCAGCAAACTCAAAAAATAAAAAGTATGCGTAAGTGGGGAAAAGGAAGAGGATGAAAGCCCCACACAAAAGCTCCCTATAAAGGAAACTTTCCTTGTCTTGCTACTCTCAAGATCTCAAGTACTGTGGTCAGTCGAACTTAAAACCAATTAATTCGAGTGTTTTATGGGGGCACTTGTTTATTACGCAATGATGATCCGTATCCATTATCCATAATGACTTAGATCCGATCATGAAACTGGGCATCAGTCAACCAAATCAGTCCGGCTTGCAAACATTTATGGGCTGGTTTCGGATAAACTCGAAAGTATCATTTAAGGTTTTGTTTTGTTTTGTTTTTTTTTTGTGATAGATAGGCCTGGATATTCTAAATTGCTATAGAAACTAATTAAAAAGGGCGGTAAGTTCAATTACTAAGTTTTGTAACCCACATATGCAGAACTACTAAAACTAAATCAAACATGCAAACATTTTGTAACTTCTTTTTTACCATTGGAGGTGGTGTTAATTGTGCGTTTTCATCGGTAATTTGACCGTATCTCTTTTTCGAAAATTTGAAATATCATTTTAACGATTGCTTGTCGATTGACTACTTTACAAAAACTGATAATATACGCACCTTTTCGTTCAACTCGAGCGTTTTCTTTTCAGCCTGTTTACTTTCAGAATTGCAACACGAAACTAATTTCATGTCTTTTTCTTCTCTTTCCCTATCTCGGTTTCCTTTTCAACAACAAAAGTTACAGAATCAAGTAGAAAGAAACCCGAGTGGCAGCATGACAGAGAAGAAGCCGCACCCCTCCCCCCCCCCCCCCCCCCCCCCCCCCCCCCACCCACCCACCCCACCCCACCACCCCCACCCCCAACCTTCTTGAACTGTCCTCATACAAGCTATCGGTTCTGAACTCCTTACACTCTGGAGCCGTACCGCATGCAGGTCACGACTGCTGCTAGTCACCCTGCCTGGCGCTGCAAACATTGGAACCTGTAACACTGCATGGTCGGACGCATCTAGTTCAACTTGCCGTCGACGATGGTTTACCACCTAGCTCTGGAACACCTGTTAAACAGTGGACAACCAAAGCCTTATGACGTTCACTTTTTTCTTCTTTCTTCGTCAGTTCCAGCTGGATTTTTTTTTTTTTCAGCCGCTTCTGTTATTGTCGTTTGGTTCCTGACCCTTTTCTTACCAGAAATCGTGAACTGTGTCGTAAGATCATTGGCAGATATGTCATAAATCCCCTTGCTTCACCTACCACAGCGAGGACTTGAGCCTGGAAGCCAGGTCCCCTCAGGCTGCTGGTTAGACTGATACATTTCACAGTCTTCTTAAAGCGTACTTCATTTTGCTTTCATACGGCACAAGAAGTTCGATCAACATTTGTTTTGACTGACGTGGAGAGATGTCGGGTCTCCTGTAGCTCCTATGGGTGATTTTGTTTTCATTTAGGGTCTCATGTGCACTCTCAGTCATCCACTCCATTTCGTAAAAATCCCGTTTCCCTGGTCCGAATGTCCCAGTTGTCCCAGACAATGATTTACTGCCTCCTGCCGTTAAGAAAATGTCGGCTGCAGGCTTTACTAACGTGGCATTTCTTCTGGCAATCTCTTTTACAGTCTCCTTAAGCGCTCGATGTGCCGCCTTGTGTTCCTTTCCCTCCATGTGTACCTTCCCTGGGTTAGCGCTGCTTTGCAATAAGCTCTGGGCAAGTTCCACAGTTGGGTAGCTCTGGTAGCTTGGACACAGTCAGTCATCGGATATCCCCCATTCCACCGGGTTCGTATTCCAGGGCAGAAGATCATGGACAGAGCTGAGGAAGAAGTGATTTTGAGAGGGGCCATTTCCCACATTTCATTCTTAACTTTTTGTCTGGAGTGCGCTTTCTCTGTAGTCTACTGCCCGTGTTGGCTTTGCTGGACTGCTCTCTGAATTCTTTGTGCATCATCTTCTTTAGCATACGTTTTTTTTTTTTTACAAAGTCTCTCTTTGCTTTACCTTTTACTACCACTTTTGTGTCATTTCTGTTGATCCCAAACCATGCCCGCTGATGGGTGTTTGGCCTGTTAATTACCTGAGCTGGAGGCTTTCCTTTCTCAAGTTCACTGTCTCCTGAACATCTAATTTTCTGCCAGTCTTCAACATCGACGACTCTCAAGTCACACGCATTAACATCAAAGGCTTTGATCTAGTAACATGGATCAACATCAAATACTCTCCAGTCATATCACAGACTTTCATGCAGTCACGAGCATTAGCATTCAGACTGTCATCAAGTCACACGCATTAACCCCAGACTTTCATCAGGTCACACATACCACCATCAAACATTTTCATGTGGTTAATATCAAAGACCTAAGCCAGTCAGTCACACGTGTTAGCGTCAAAGAAAGAGGTACATCTCGTCACACATCGTAACATCAAAGAGTTACATCTCGTTACACGTGGCAACATCAAAGAGTTACATCTTGTCACAGGTGGTGACATCGAAGAGTTATATCTCGTCAGAGGTGTTGACGTCAACGAGTTACAAGTGGTAGCATCAAAGAGTTACATCTCGTTACACGTGGTAAATCAGAGAGTTACGTCTCGTCACAGGTGTTAACATCAAACACTAACATCTTGTCGCACATCGTAACATCAAAGTGTTACATCTCGTCACACGTGTTAACATCAAAGAGTTACGTCTTGTCACACGTGTTAACATCAAACAGTTACATCCTGTCACGCATCGTAACATTAAAGAGTTACATCTCGTCAGACGTGGTAACATCAAACAGTAACATCTGTTACACATCGTAACATTAAAGAGTTACATCTTGTCAGACATGGTAACGTCAAAGAGTTACGTCTTGTCACACGTGTTAACATCAAAGAGTTACATGTTTACTCGTGTTAACATCAACAGCTTTCATCCAATCATAAGTGTAAACATCAAAGACAAACCCAAGCCGAACATCTCGTCATCAAAGACTGCCATCTTGTCATACGTGTTAACATCAAAGCGTTACGTCTCATTACACGAGCTAACATCAATTACTCACGCCCTCTTGTGGCTGAAGCCCAAGCACAAACCACTGAAACCCTGAGGAATAAAAGGGGAACTGTTAAGCAGCGATAAACTCTTATTGTCACTGAGGCACCTTCATATTGTGTTACTAAGGCATCTACATACCATGTTATTCACATGCTTACATACCACGTTGTGCACGTGTCTACATGTGTTATGTTACTCACGTGCCTATACACCATGTTACTGACGTGCTTACATACCATGACATACCTACATACCATGTTATTTACATACCTACATAATGTCACTGACGTGTCTACACACTATGTTACTGACATACTTATTTACCACACTATTGACATACTTACATACCATGTTATTGACGTGCTTACATACCATGTTAGTGACTAGCAACATACCATATTATCGACGTGCCTCCATACCATGTTACTGACATGCTACTGACATACCATATTATTGAATATCTACATACCATGTTTATTGTGATGCCTACATACCGTGTTACTGACTATCTACATACCATGTTATTGACGTACCTACATACCATGTTATTGTCATGCCTAGATACCATGTTACTGACGTGCCTACATGCCATATAATTGACGTGTCTACATGTCATGTTATTGTCGTGTCTACATACCATGTTACTGACGTGCCTATATACCATGTCATTGACGTGCCTACATATCATGTTATTGACGTGCCTACATACCATGTTATTGATGTGTCTACATAGCATGTTATTGACGTGTCTACCTACCACGTTATTGACATGTCTACATACCACGGTATTGACGTGTCTACGTATCATGTTATTGACTATCTACATACCATGTTATCGATGTGCCTACATACCATGTTTTTGACGTGCCTACGTACTACGTTATCGGCGTACCTACATGCCATGTTCTTGACTATCTACATATGACGTTATTGACGTTCCTACATATCATGTTCTTGAAGTGCCTACATGCCATGTTATTGACTATCTACATATAACGTTCTTGAAGTGCCTACATGCCATGTTATTGACTATCTACATGCCATGTGATTGACTATCTACATGCCATGTTATTGACTATCTACATGCCATGTTATTGACTATCTACATGCCATGTGATTG
>JADBJO010002889.1:275000-278320 GCA_016801955.1 Conus betulinus
GGAACAGATTTATAGAAGGGGTTTTACTAACAAATAAAAGTTCTGAGAAACTGCTCAAGTTAAGCGTGAATATTAAAAGTTGACGCATTTACACACTTTGAAAATGGTTAAAAAGTGGTCCCGTGGGGCTTATGACTAAATCTACAATGATGGGGATATAAAAAAAAATCACCTATTGGATGAGATTAATGGAGTTTAAACGAGTTTTTTTGTGTTCACACCTTTTCCCCTTCTCGTATGTTGTTTTTTCGCCTGTACTGCTCCTTGTACAGATTTTTTTATCTTTTATTCGTTTTTTTGTTTGTTGTTGTTTGTTTGTTTGTTTTTGTTGTTGTTAATGTTGTTGTTTTTGGGGGGGGGTTTTTTGTGTTTTGTTTTGGTTTTGGTTTGGTTTTTTTTTTTTTTTTTGGGGGGGGGGGGGGGGGGTTCGAAAACTTGTTTGTACTTCCGACATAACTGTGTTCTAATTGATGATGTTGTTATGCGGATTACTATGATGTATGTTTATATTTCTTGACAGTTAATGCATTCCTAAAGCTCGGTCTTGTAATGGAGTAAAATGTGCATTCCAGCTGTTTGGAGAGAAGAACCGTCTCAACAATGGACAACAAAAAAAATTTCTGTCAGGCAGAAACGTCTTTAAAAGGAGGCTGCCTGTTAGGGTATAAATCTAGTTTTAACAAAAACAAACACATTCATTAAAAAGAAGAGAGAAGGAGAGTCTTCTTGGGAATAGATCTAGAATTTCAACAGAAGGTGTTTAGGATTTTTTTTTTTTTTTAAAAAAAGACTTAAAAGGAGGAAGTCTACTAGCGAAGAGATCTGGTATAGAGAAGAGAAAATATTCTGAAAAACAGGAGTCTTTGAAGAGATAAGCCTTTATTTGGAGGTAAATCTATCATCTTATAAAAGATCAAGGTACATATTATGTAAAATATAAATAATGACAAAAGGGGGAAAAACAATGTTGGGGATAACGAAACTGAGGATTTACCAGCAAATCCTTAAACAGATAGGTGTAAAAGTTAGAATATAAGGATAAGAGACTATCCGTACGAAATGAGATAGTCATATAAGCAAAAACCATACCATCAACGAAAGAAAAGTTTCCTTTTCTAAGAAAACGTTTTCCTGTTTGAAAAAAAAAAAAAGAAAATTCGACTTCCGTTGCAAAGGGGAAAAAAGTACACAAGTCATGACAGAGCAAAGAGAATGTCCCCAAATTGTGAATAACACACCCTCCATTTCTTTTCTGACGAACACTAAAATGTACCACGTTGTCATGAAAGCATTTGAACCTTCGTCATTTGCCAGGGAAGCAGACGACGCATTGATAGTCGCGGCAACATCATAATCATGTACACTGAGACCGGCAGCATCGATGCTAAACTTGTTTCATCAACCTTTTATTGCCTCCGCTTCTTTCCTCTTGTTGGCTGCTTCTTTTACACGAGTGGAAGGGTTTTTCTTTTGTATTTTTTTTGTTTGTTTTAGTTTTCTTTTTTGTTTGGTTCTTTGTTTGTTTGTTTTTTTCAAAGGAACTGAAAGCTGTACTGTGAGTTCAAAAAGCAACGCGAATCTGGGAAGGTTTACTCCACTTTGCGTCATGTTGTAAACGCGGTCGCTCGGGGTTGAATCGGATCAGAGATTTCGTTTCGTAAGTGTTTCTGATAATGTCTTAATATTAAGAATGATCGTAGTTGTAGCGATTAGGATGGCCAGGGAAACCAGATCAAATGACCATACTAAACAAGCCTGGAGACAGAGAGGAAAAACCACAACTGCAGCAACAACATCATCATCAACAACAGCAACAGCGGATGGAACGACGCTGCAGAATGGACAGAGAAAATATTTGCAGACATCTTGCCTTGGCACTCGACCCACAGAACTGGTGGAACCGGGAACTCTTTGTTCAGGTGTGGTGCCGCAATGACTCCCCATGGAGCTCAGGGAGAATCAGAAGACTGTGTTTGTTTGACAATAGGTGTATGTTGTGTGTGTGTGTGTGTGTGTTTGGTGTGTGTGTGTGTGTGTGTGTGCGTGCGTGCGTGCGTGCGTGCGTGCGCGCGCGCGCGCGTGTGTGTATTAGTGTTTCCTATGCTTGTTTGTGTGATCAGTTAGACTGAAACTTGCGGAGTATGTTCAGATGTGTAGAATTCCTTCCATTATGGTATTGTAATGATGATTGCACGACTCTTAATAATGATGATAATAATCATAAAAATGATAATAATGATGATGATACTACTACTACTACTACTACTACTACTACTTACTACTACTACTAATTTTTTGTGGTGAAATGCGTACAAAATAAACAGAAAATACTGAGGGGTGTCACCATAGTTATGCTTACTGTCATCGTTATTATTATTATCATTATATATTATCATTATCATCATCATCATCCTCATCCCCCTCCTCCTCCTCTTCCTCCTCCTCCTCCTCCTCATCATCACCATTCTTTCTTCTTCTTCTTCTTCTTTCTTCTTCTTCTCATAATCATTACCATCACTGAGGAACACACGGTGACAATGATGCCAGGGTGTGTGCCCGCTGATCGTTCACGAGGGACTGGACGCTCCTGCCCAGCACACAACTCTGTCAAACTATGATCACCGGTGACAACACAGCTTCACGCCCATTCCCCTGCTTTGTGTGGTAATTAGGCCATCACCGATGGCAATGAGGATGACAGCCAATCATGTCTCTTCACGCTGCCAATCGCGCTGAGTGTGAGCAGACACAAGGCCGATGACTGACTAGTGAGGAACGTTCCAACCATTTCACATGGTGATTGTCATCCTTCTGTGCCTTAAAAGAAAAAAAAAAAAAAAAAAACACCGCATTTTCATACAGATAATTAGGGCCGGCCTAAAATCGCATGTTGATCATAAACATTGTGAGCAAGCGTTCTCTCTCACAACCCACCCCCACCCCCCCACTTCCCTCCCCCCTTACTTACTCCCCCTCTCTCCACACACACACCAACACACACACCACACACCGAACACAACACACACACCACCATCCGGCAGTTCATTCAACACACGCCGCCAAATCTCTACCGGTTCGCCAATAGCAGTAAAAAGGGAGTTGGTGGTTGTTCTGGCAAAATGGTCTGTGGGAAGGATCTCTAAGACTTGTCAACAATAGAACAAGATACACAGAGAAAAAAAAAAAATAACGACATATATCGCGGGCCTCCCGGTTTTCCCCATGGAGACCAGCCCGCCAATCTATCAAGAACATGCGTTGGGCGCTGAACGTATGCAGTACAAACGTCAAGTACAGTAAGGTACTATATGAGCGTAACG
>JADBJO010002890.1:2500-10000 GCA_016801955.1 Conus betulinus
TCACTCCTCCTCCTCCTCCTCTTTTTTCCTTTTTCTTCCTTCTCCCCCTTCACCTCGTTTTCCTCATAACCGGCTTCTCTTCGCTTTTCCTTTCCTTTGCCCATTACCAACCTCCCTTCTTTTATTTTCTTCTCAAAAGCAGTGTAATCGCCTAGGGCCTTGGCAGATGGCTTTGATAATGATTACGATATCGAAGCTTCCCCAGACTTCATTTAGACACAGAGCAGGAAGTCTGAAATCATGACAAAGGTTGTGGTTTCTTTTTCCTATTTGGTTTTCATTCTTGGCTGTCCTTACACTGTCTTGCTGGCGGTTCTTTTTCGATGTTACTTTCTCCTCTCCCTCAGACAAGTACGTGCTCTCTGCCTGTCTGCCTGTCTCTCTGTCTGTCTGTATGTGCATTGTTCAGCATGTGGATTTTGATCAGCATGAGAAAGCAATCTCGACCATCCTGAGGCCGTGGTTTTGATGCCTTGTCCCAGAAGTCATCTCTGAGAATCAAGATAGGGGAGCTGGAGAAGTCGGTGGGTGAAAATACCTCGTTTTTTTCACCGTATTGGAGCATAGTACTTCATGCTGATGCGTGAGCAATGCATTGGCAGTATCACTACAACAAATGATGTAATAAACCAATGTTATTGTCACATGTAACTTCGTATTCGCAACGTTTTCGTCGCAGGAAACGCTTCTATGTTACGTTCAGGTTGGTGTCCCTGGAAGGACAGTGTTGTCATAGCAGAATAGCACCACCAAATCTTCTCCCATGCTTCATCTGTATTCTCCTTCTGCTTACCTTTTAAAATGGATTTTGTTGTTACAGAAATTGGCCAGAGAAAAGAATTATACCGTTGATCTGGGCTCTTTACGGGACATCATAATAATTCTTTGTTGGCACAAGATACTACTAGTGTTACAGCAACTATTCGTAAACGTACACTGGTAACATGACTCATAAGCTGCATTTGGATGCGCTGGTTTTGAAATGGATCACAATGTGTTGGATCGAAATTTCTCGTATTCGTACTTCAAAGGATGGTGGTTGTACCGCGTGTATATATGTAGTATGCAGTGACGGTAATTCCTTGTATTAGTACTTAATGATATGCTTGATCGTGTTTGCTCCATACACCTTCTTGTCGGCTCGAGATACTACTAAAGTTACAGCACCTATTACAGTTTCACATTAATCGTGTTGGTAAGGTGTGACACCTGTTCACACGGCGCATCACTGAATTCCTCGTGTTCTCATGTGGTATGGTGCTAATAGTTCATGTTTCTCTTGACATGATCTTAATTCCCGGTAATTTTTCACTACCTAGAATGGTAATACAGCGCGTCCTAAGTCCGTGGCATTGTATTCCCACCTGTTCTCATCGCTCGTAATGGTAATGTTTTGTAGTTCCATTACGTCTGATTATCCCTTGGCCTAACTAGGTGCGATGAAAATTGTCAGGAACTGTGCGCAAGTGATCGTTGTCGAATACATGTTGGTATATTAAAAATATGTCAAGCAAAAGCATAAATAGTAACTTGGGCAAATATAGGACCTTGACACACATAGTCAGCGGCACTAGTAGCTTTCATACATTGAATGTCACTGAATGAAGTGAACGAAGAGCACAAGGTGATTCGTTTAACAGCAAGATCATGGTTTGTTGTCTCGAAGGACAGACTGGTTAGCGGAGTCGATAATGGAGGGGTGAAGCCGCATGCCTTCATACATACATTCACACATTCACACACACACACACACACACACACACACACACACAAAGATAAGAAAAAGAACAACAACAACACACACACACACACATGCACACGCACAACGCATGCACGCAGACGCACACACACACATACATACATACACATTCACACTCACACACACACACACACATGCACACACGCACACACACGCACACACACACGCACGCACACACACACACACACACACACACACACACACACACACACACACACACACACACACACACACACACACACACACACACACACACACACACACACACACACACACACACACATTAAGATTTGCACACTCACATCTGTGGACTCCACAATTTACACACGCCTGCACTATTAAAACACGCACCAGCGCACACACACGTTCACAGTATACACTGGGGTGGCTGAGAGATTCGAAGTTTTATCTCAGTTGACATGTGTTTGATTTTGTGTCTGTTATTGGAAAGACCACAGTATGTGTTTGCTCCAATCTCTAGGAGACTACGCAGTGCTGGCTATGAGATTATTCCAATGTTTGGTTGGTGACGTTTCTTGCTCTTCCTTTAAGTCTGGATATGCGGCCACTTCTCTCTTGATGTTGAGATCTGAAAGATGGTCTATTGTATAATGGCTTTGCTCATGTCTGATCAGCGATTCTCCAGATTTCTTATCACATCAGACCGGCCAATCAGTAATCCAGTTTTATTGTTACCTTGCCAGCCAGCATGTCTACTCTCTCGTTTCCTTCAAACTCCTGCATGTCCAGGGCAGTGCATCCATATGTCTGTCCAATGGAAGGTTGCACATTAGTTCATGCCAAGCAGGGCTTCCCATTCAACCCTCCACTTTTTGAAGCTGGTTCATGGAGTCAGCCAGTATCATGGCTTGTTGAGTTTTAGACTGGCGTGTGGATGAAAGCCAGTGGAGTGCTCGTGTCATTGCTTCTACCTCCATTGTTAGACTTGAAGTGGGTTAACTTCACGTACCATTGTCTTCTCGGATAGTTCGCCCATTTTGCTTCACTGTGTATCCCGAGCCTAATTTACCGTTGGTGACAAAACCGTCAGTGTATATAACAATATCATATTTTGTGCTACGGTCTTCTACCTGCATTTGTATTTCTGCGCTGGTATTTGCCATCTGGCCGTTCGCGATAGTGTCCTCCAAGGTCTGGAGTGATGGCTATTTGGCAGAGGTGTTTGAAGTGCTCTGGATACTTTTTCCCATTTTCTTGGGTTCTTTAAGCTCTGCTAGTTGGCATACAAGCTGTGTATTGTCGTCTGCCTGTCCTAGCCATGATTTTCCTCGTCCTAGCCAAATGCCTTTTTTTTCTTGACCACCGCATGTAGCGGATTTTGGAGATTTTCAAGTGCTCTGAAGTATGACTTCTACCTGTTCTAGCTTGTGTCTTGCCTGCATTGAAGGAAGGTCAAGCAGGTATCGCATAGTTTCAACTGGTGTATCCTTCGTGGTTTTCAGGATGAATTTCAATGCTTCAGTTTGAACTCTTTCTACTTTAAGTAGATTGCTGTTGGACTATGTTGTAAGCCCTAATACATAATCAGTCACACTGAGTACAAGTGCTTGATACAGTTGATAGAGATGATGCTGTTTAGTGCCTTTAGCTGCCATTGTTGTCATGGCAGATACACCTTTTTGCATGTAAGAACAATATTCTCAACATTTTTCTAGAGGTTACCATTCTGTCAAAGTCTATACCAAAACAGCGTAGGTTGCCAGATGATTCAAATGGTATCCCATTGAAGGAAACAGGCGAGGATACTTTCCTGAAGACTTGTTGTTGACAGTGCAGTCCAGTGTCTTGGCTTGTGTAGGGTTGATGGACGATCTAATTTTTGACACCACCGAGCAATGTTGTTGAACTGCTGCTGAACTGCTGGATTTATCGTCCTCTCCAGCCAAAGATATTGGAATTCATGGGGATTTTAAATTATAAACATCAATACGTGACTGTACCATTTAGCCACCCAACAGTAATGCAAACAAGTGGACATTCAAACCGGCATAAATCAAAGCGGCAATGGAAGCTGCCGTCTGCGTGAATGATTGTGGTATAATTACCTGTCTGTGTTGATAAAGCAGGTGATAAGCTCACGCCTCCACTGTTCTCATGGAAATCCGTTTGAAATCTGAGTGACACAACCGATTAGCCAAGCATCAACGAGCAATAACAAAAAGAAAGCGAGAAAGGTGGGAAGTCAGGATATTAAAGTGTCGCAAGTGAAACCACACACCTGAGATTTCATACGGATTGACGAAAACGCTATGCCTATAACGTAGGGATATAACTTCACAAAATAACAGTGCTGCTGCTTGACCAGGTCGATACCTCTGTCCATTGAAGTGGATATGACACACCTTATCCACGCCTGTTGCAGCTCAGTTAAGATATTAAAACTAGCAGAGATGTGTATAAGTGTGTGTGTGTGTGTGTGTGTGTGTGTGTGTGTGTGTGTGTGTGTGTGTGTGTGTGTGTGTGTGTGTGTGTGTGTGTGTGTGTGTGTGTGTGTGTGTGTGTGTGTGTGTGTGTGTGTGTGTGTGTGTGTGTGTGTGTGTGTGTGTGTGTGTACATATGTGTGTGTGTGTGTGTGTGTGTGTGTGTGTGTGTGTGTGTGTGTGTGAGAGTGGTGTGTGGTGTGATATGTATGTGTGTGTGTGTGTGTGTGTGTGTGTGTGTGTGTGTGTGTGTGTGTACATGTGTGAGTGTGTGTGTGTGTGTGTGTGTGTGTGTGTGTGTGTGTGTGTGTGTGTGTGTGTGTGTGTGTGTGTGTGAGTGGTGTGTGGTGTGATGTGTGTGTGTGTGTGTGTGTGTGTGTGTGTGTGTGTGTGTGTGTGTGTGTGTGTGTGTGTGTGTGTGAGCGTGCGTGCGCGCGCCCGCGCGCCCGCATCCTATAAGGAAAAGCCAGTTGGGGTCACTTTACTGCCTTGTCCTTATTGCTCCAGGGGCAAATACTGTACAGTGTGTATACTGTTGATTTCTGCTCATTCCTGCGAGCACCGTTTGTACACGTCTCAAACCGTTTGTCATTCCTTCATTCCATACTCTGTACCATACCCCTAGAAACGAGTGGTGTGGCGAATTCACCGATAAAGTGAAAGATCAATACCCGATTTGAATCATGTTTGTTGACACATAAAGGTGCCAGGCATGTTGATCGCACGGATCAACAAGCTGACCATTTGGGCAACAGCTCGCTGTGTTGACTCGTGTTGTCAAGATATTTTCCCTGTTGACCGATCAGCTCAAATCTCGTCCACACACACACACACACACACACACACACACACACACACACACACACACATGGACGCGCTTCGCACGCATACGCAGACACAACATTTTCGCACGCAGACGAGAGATATTGGAGAGAGAGAGAGAGAGAGAGAGAGAGAGAGAGAGAGAGAGAGAGAGAGAGAGAGAGAGGAGCTATGCAGAGTCATGTTTCCCTCTAGGCGCATTGTCAAGACATCCATGGTGTTTGTTCCAACCGCCCTGTATCACCAGCCGGGGAGGGATTAACGGTGTGTGGCGTGATCACAGAACGTTTACACAATCTCTCTCCGGACCAAAGAAAAAAAAGCGATGAGCATAGAACTGTCGTCAGTGGCAGAAATGAACTGCTCTAAAGTCAGGGAGCTCCTGGAACAGTGTACTGACTGTTGTTGGAAACGTATGAAATGTATGGACGGTACATGTGTCAGTTTTCAGTCTCAGGCATGTCATGTTGTTTTCCTTGTGCGTGACCTTAAACGGTCATCATGATGTGGGTGCAAGGGAACTGGTAGGTGGATGGACGTGGGTTTGTTTGTGACCATCTGTGACAGTGAGAACACACACAGTTCTATCCACGGTTATTAATTTTCCTCATATATATTCACGTATCATCAAATTCGAAGGTCATGACATGTGTGTATACTAAGGTGTTTATACTGTTTTGCCCTCTCGCTCTGACTGATTAATCGTGTTAATTAATGGGAGAACAAGTTGGTAAGCCGTGTTCAGGCAGCAGGAACAACTCGTTTGATGTGCATGCTTAGTGTGTTAAAAGAGAGAAAAAGAAGGAGAAAAAAGACAGACAAGTGATGTCAACTGTCCCTCAAGCTGAGCAAAGGTTGATTTTATTCTTTCTTAAACGGAAGAGGACAGACGGCAGGCGATTGGGAGTGGGAGACCTTCGGACTGGGGTGAGATGGAATAGGAGTTAAGATAGGGAAGGGGGGGGGGGGAGGGAGGGTAGCGGATATGGTTCATGCGAGTCCTACACTTCTGTGTGCCTTACCAAATTTATCTGAAACGATCAACCAAGAAGGAACGAGACCCTCAAAGACACTGAAAGAACTCTGTTGGTAATCGCAATTGATGAAAGAGAGAAACTCCTTTTTCATTTCTGACCCCAAGATGAGTTGAAAGGAAATCTTAAATGAGACAGGGAACCGTAAATAGTAAATAACAAGTAGGGTAACTTCTTGTTTTTTCTGCGCGCTCTGTGTCGTCATTTTTGCTAGGTAATTTTGTGTCGAAAGCAGCATTCATTTGGAAATACGGACCTCTGATTATTTCATCACGGGAACAAGTGTTACAATACTTGCTTCCTGTTCCCCAGACGAGTTGCTCTTTGAACCTTCATGAAAAAGGTTCTGAAGAGGGCGACAGGTCTATTTTCAGAATGATTTGATATAACATGTTCTTCGTTTGGGACTTGATGGACTGATGGTTGTGTTTTGCTGCCCTTCTCCCTCTCTTCCATCTTTTTCTCGCTCCTCTCTTCCTCTCTCTCTCTCTCTCTCTCTCTCTCTCTCTCTCTCTCTCTCTCTCTCTCTCTCTCTCTCTCTCTCTCTCTCTCTCTCTCTCAGAGAGAGAGGTGGGGGGATGGATGATAGATATTTCACTGGTCTTTGTCAAGATCATGTAAGTGCAGTGTTTGAAGAAGAGCAATGACTTTCTAAATGCTGATGTTTTACCCTCAGTATCTCTAATATCTGTATCCTCCCAGCTGCTCTGCTGTCGACAAATACTTGTTACTCTCTCTTCCAGACCACTCCCGTTCCCCTTGCCCTCTCAACCATTTCCACTTACCCCCCCCCCCCCCCCCCCCCCCCCCCCCACACACACACACACACACACACGCGCGCGCACGCACCATTTTTTTTTACTTGACGACATAAACACCATCTAAGAAATCTTTCTTTTCTTTTTCCTTTATTTTCCTTTTATCTTTCCTTTTTATCCTTTCTTTCCTTCTTTCTGTCTTACTTTTTGGAGACAGCCCCAAACTTGACGTTTTATTTGCCTAGCTAGCCTGTTCCTAAAGAATCATAATTACTACGCTGCTTTCTAAAAATAGATTTACGTTCTTCTTGATACTCGTCTTCTGTTTCTTAAGCTCACTCCTTATTCATCTGCTATCCTTGTTCTTTTTCCAGCATCGCCTCTTCCTTTTTCCGCCTGCTTTCCATTTTTCTTATTTTTAACCTTCTTACTTCTGCTGCTGTTGTTTGTTATTGCTATGTTATTGTTTTTTCTTCATCGCATTCATCGTTATCTTCATTTTCCTCCTCCACTTTCTCCTCCTCCTCCTCTCCTCCTCTCTCCTCCTCCTCCTCTTCTTCTTCTCTTCTTCTTCTCCTCCTCCTCCTCCTCTTTTCCTGTCCTTCTCATCTCACACCTTCTCTTTCCAGTGCTTCTTTCTATTTTCTTATTTTCTCTCTGCAATTTTTGTTTTACTCCTTCTTTTC
>JADBJO010002890.1:15000-27500 GCA_016801955.1 Conus betulinus
ACGCACAGTATGGTGAGAGTGAGAAATTGAACAATTTTATCTGTTAGTTAGAATATGTTACTGTTTGCGGTATGTGGGAAAAATCGTAATACGAACATTACCGTTCCGAACCCCTACCCGTAGAGACGGCCGTAGCCTTGCTGTATTGAAGACTGAGCCGGTTGTAAGCGAAAACGGTTTACGATATCTCTTGAAATCTCTGTTTTGATTTTTCTATATGCAGGGTTGTATACGTCAAGCTACACGATTTGCCGAGTTCTGTAAGCTTCCTTGCTATTGGTACTTGTGATTAGACACATATGATCAGAGACATGGCTGTACTTTGCATTCCATTGAAAGTGGATCTCCCAACGCCAGCCATGCTCAAGAGATATTGGAACGTGGGTCAGAGTAATTTGAGCATCATGTGTAGTCGTGCGTCCGTCCAATGGACCAGCTTCCAGACTTTGTATCAGTCCGGCGTAGCACTCTTCACAATCCTGCGTGTGAGCTGTTGCCTGATAGTATGTCTCGTTTACTGAGAGATGATACAGGGACAGTACAAGCCGTCACTGTGAACTATAGTGTGAAAGTCGTGTGGTGACTGACGAAATCTGTTGTTGTAGCCCATAGTAGATCTCGTTTTGTTCGAAGAAAATGACAGACAAAATCTGTTGTTGTAGCCCATAGTAAATCTCGTTTTGTTCGAAGAAATCCAATTTGTGGACCTTAGTATTCAGCAGCAGTTTCTGTGCAGTTTACAGAACATTTCTCCTAGAAATAGCGTTCTCTCTCTGTCCGTTTGTCTCTGTCTCTGTGTCTGTCTCTGTCTCTGTCTCTGTTTCTGTTTCTGTCTTTGTCTCTGTCTCTGTGTGTGTGTGTCTGTCTCTCTCTCTCTCTCTGTCTCTCTGTCTCTCTCTCTCTCTCTCTCTCTCTCTCTCTCTCTCTCTCTCTCTCTCTCTTTTGTTTTATGGTTGTTCTAACCCAGATGTGGTTTTCTGATGTCTGCTGAACACTTTAGTAGCTGGGAGTTGATTCAGCCTTTGCATTGCTAGGTATGCACTGACGCACCGAATGATTGTTGTGAAAGTTCTCTCTTGAACAACTCAAGCTGTTTGTTCAATGGCTGACCATGGAGAAGTACACTCTCAGAGGCATGCTTAATGACAGGAATGCTTTGAGAAGAAGTACCACAAGTAATGTTTTTCATTTTAGTCGTATAATCGTCTTGAGAGAGAGAGAGAGAGAGAGAGAGAGAGAGAGAGAGAGAGAGAGAGAGAGAGAGAGAGAGAGAGCGTGTGTATACGGACGTGAGTGCGTGCGTGTATGTATATGTGTGTGTGTGTGCGTGCATGCGTGCGTGCGTGCGTGCGTGTGTGTGTGTGTGTGGAATCTAGAGGAACTTCATACATAAAATCTGCCTTGAGCTCTGTACCTCTGAGCCACACCACAGAAGTGCAAACAGTCGGACACTTAAACCAGCAGAAAGCAAGGCAACAACAGAAGTCGCTGTCGGCAACAAGGATTGTGGCCTAATAACCAGCCTGTGTTGACAACACGGTGATAACCCCACCCCTTCTCTGTTTTCATAGAAGTCCATTTGTCAGCTGAATGGAACGATCAATTAGTCAAGCATCACAGGGCAATAACAAAGGAAGCAAAGGAGGTGGGAAGTGAGGATGTTAAAGTGTCACCATCGAAAACCCAATCTGAGATTTCATATAGATTAACGAACTTGATAAGCCATTACACACAGGGCCGCGACCGTACAAAATATTAAAGCAAATACTGGACCAGGTCGATACTGGGAACTGTTTGTTAGGGTTAGGGTAAATGTTGCCATGCCCAACGCAACACACTTAAAAACATTACAAGGAGAGATTGGGAAGGGGGGGGGGGGGGGGGGGGGGGGGGGGGGGGGGGGGGGGGGGGGGGGGGGTGGGGGGGGGGGGGGGGGTGGGGGGGGGGGGGGGGGGGGGGGGTGAGGGGGTGGGTGGGGTCGTAAAGGGAAACTCCAACTCGGGACAGTTTACTGCCCATTTTTGATGGCTCCAGAATATCTGGCTGGACCAGAGCAAACATTGTGCAATGCGCGTACTATTGATTTCCTTTCACTCCCACAAACACTGTTTGTGCCTGTCCTCAATAGTTTGTCGTTCCTTCATTCCAGACACTGAACCATTCCCGTAGAAACATACGTTCGTTGGCATTGAAAGGTTCCCAAGCGTGTTGATTGCACGAATCGACAAGCAAATCATCTGGGGAACAGCTCGCTGTGTTGACTCGTGTTGTGAAGATAATTTTTTTTAACATGTCAATGACTCGGTGAAACATCTTTTCAGGCTTGATTCTTGTGTTTCCTGTTCATTTCAAACCAGAAACATTCAACTGATTGATGCTCAGAAACGTTTGGTGATAAGACAAAGTGCGAATAGACGGTGCTACTGATCATTTTGTTGCTTTCCACTTCTCAGTTTTTCTTTTTTTTTTTTTTTTTGTAATTCTTTCTTTTTTTTTGTGAAGGAATGTGGGGTGGTGGTAATGATAGTGGGGATGGTAACACGATTAATTTATGATGAAAATGGACTTCCTGTTCGTGGAGCTGCGATCAACCACACATGAACACACACCCACACACACTCACTCGTCCAAGCGCGTGTGCGTAGATACTTATTTAGATTTAAGGCGAGAGAAAGAGAAACTCTGGAACTTTGCAAACTCATGTTTTCCTTGAAGTGTTAAGACAGCGATCCACTTACTGCAACTCACTAACATACTTAGTGGACTCGTCGTCCTTTCGGAATCCGAGTTCCAACACTGCTTGAGAAAATATCAATATGTACATCACGCTTACTTTCATAATCTGTCCTGGCATAACCAGACCCGAGAGATGCAGACACATGTAATGTTTGTCAGGAAATTTGAGCAACACTTTCGAAGATACATCCATTAAGTTGAAGATCTTTACTGCGTCATCCCAGTCTTTCCTATCGAGCCCATACCAAACTAAGTTCTGAGTAGGAAGCCGTTAGTTAGGGCACCAAAAAAAAAAAAAAAAAAAAATCCGGGTCTGTTGGGAATCCGAACCAACGATCTCTCAGCAGGGACGCTATCCATTCCGCAATAGTAGCATGTTATACCTCTCTCTCATACATACACATACATATATATATATACACACACATATAATGCCGGACAATTAAGTAGTGGGGGGAAAACAAGTGCAGGTTAACAATTCTTCCATCATTATAGTAATGATTTGGCAAAGATTAGAAATTGAGAGAGCAAAAAAAAACTGAAGATGAAATAAATGGGAAAATGTATATCATAAATATGAAAACCTCTTCACTAGCTGCATGAGGAAACATGAAAACCTCTTCACTAGCTGCATGAGGAAACTATCGCAATCCCTCCCGAAGATAGATCTATACGTGTCGCCTGCTCCGAGGCCTTCGCAATCCAAGGGAGATCTATACGTGTCGCCTGCTCCGAGGCCTTTCGTCCGCTGGATCGGACTCATCAGGGAGACACAGCTGATAGTGTCTGTGCTCTTGGCGTCAGATAGAGACACACCACAGTCCATAATTCTGTGGTGTTCCGACCGCCAAGGGTTCGAAAAAGAAATGCAACAGCACCCCCCAAAGCAGCCAGCGAAAGGTAGTAGAATTAAACAAAACGAAAGTTTGGAGGAAAAAAGTTGTTGAAAACTAAAAACATTTACGCAAACAGTATAAAATGTAAGGGATAATCTTTGAGCCTATGCTTGAGGATCCATTTAAAGATGCAAGGGAGATCAAAAGATACGGAACAGTCTGAGTGGTCAGCTCTCCTGTTCAATAATCCAAGCATTGTCAGCGGCTACGATTGTGCAGAACAAAACCTTTCCTTTGATCTCGTAAGAGATGCAATCACCCACTAATTGACCAAACAGTATAATGCTGAACAATTAAGTAGTGGGGGAAAACAAGTGCAGGTTAACAATTCTTCCATCATTATAGTAATGATTTGGCAAAGATTAGAAATTGAGAGGGAAAAAAAAATTGAAGATGAAATAAATGGGAAAATGTATATCATAAATATGAAAACCCCTTCACTAGCTGCATGAGGAAACATATATATCTGTGTGTGTGTGTGTGTGTGTGTGTGTGTGTGTGTGTGTGTGTGTGTGTGTGTGTGTTTTTATATGTATATCGTGATTGGATATGTGTCATTTGGGGATGGCTTTCACTCCAGATCAGATTATGTGATGTCTGGCATAGACTTTAGTGGCAGGGTGTCAGTGGACTTGATCGGCCACATGTGCTTCCATCTCGGTCCAGAACAAAGGCGAGAGGGCAGGCTTGGATCCTTTTCGTCAAGGGAAGAAGTGAAGCTTTGAGATTCCACAGATATCTTGAACACGTTTCTGCAGACTTAATGACCTTTGTATTGTTACGTGTGTGTTAAGACGACGTAAGTGAGTTTCGACCTCAGGCAAATCATGGTGGTTTTCATATGCTTGTGCTAAAATTGTCGTGTGTGTGTGTGTGTGTGTGTGTGTGTGTGTGTGTGTGTGTGTGTGTGTGTGTGTGTGTGTGTGTGTGTGTGGGTGAGGAAAAAGAGAGAGAGAGAGACAGAGAGAGAGAGAGAGAGAGAGAGAGAGAGATGTATAACAAACCGCCATGGCGCAGTGGTTATCATCCTAGCTGAGAGGTGGTGATGGTGGTGGAGATGGTGGTGGTGATGGTGGTGGTTGTGTGTGTGTGTGTGTGTGTGTGTGTGTGTGTGTGTGTGTGTGTGTGTGTGTGTGTGTGCGCGTGCGTGCGTGTGTGTGTGTGTGTGTGTGTGTGTGTGTGTGTGTGTGTGTACGTGTGTACGTGTGTGCGTGCGCGCGCGCGCGCGAGCGAATAATGCATGTTCTCAAATCGTCTAGTTCTCAATTTGTGGTACGTGCGTCTACTACAATGTTGATTTTTTTGCCTTGTCCCTCTGACTTTTGACAAGTGTTAATTTAGCAAGTCAAACACGTAGTTCGTAGGCCGTGTTCAGGCAGTCGGAACAACAAACACGCTGCGTTTGCTTACTGCATAGAGAGAGCACTGGGTAGACATAGCACTGAGAAAAAATATGAGACTGTAGATAGGCGTGAGATATGAAAGACATGTGTCCCTGACTCTGAGCACAATCAATTTCTTTTTCTTCGTCGAAGGTGGATGGAGGGTGGATGAGGTGGAGGCTGGAGTAAAGGGGTAGGAGGGAACCTTGAGTGGGCGATTGGTAGAGAGGAACATTTCCTTTGCCTCACAGAACTTGTCAAAATGATCAGCTACGAAGCCTGGGCGAGACGCTCAAGGTCACCACAGAGAGAGAGAGAGAGAGAGAGAGAGAGAGAGAGAGAGAGAGAGAGAGAGAGAAACTCATGGCAAAAATTGGAGCCGACACAAAAGAAAGCTTTTTATGATTACTGATGTGTTGTTTGTTGTTAATGTTTGGAGTGACAGGCTCCATAGTGGGCAATGGGTCGTTTTCAGAATATTTTGATTTCGTTTTTTTTTCCTGGCATTTATTTGATAGCAGATTGTATGTTGTTATCACTCTCTCTCTCATCTCTCTCTCTCTCTCTCTCTCTCTCTCTCTCTCTCTCTCTCTCCCCTCTCTCTCTCTCTCTCTCTCTCTCTCTCTCTCTCTGCCAAAGTGAGACAGAGAATAAAGATGATGGGTTTTGTGGATGTTCGTTGCTTTGCTAAACTGTGTTAAGCACAGTGTCAGTCCATGGAAGAGATGCAAATATTCTCCATGCTAAAATTTTGTCCGACCACTCTGGGCAGTTAAACCACACTCAATGCACTGTCCTGTTGTCTCCCCTGGTGGGTTGCCTTTTGACGACCCGAAATAAATTGCTCCCTCTGAACTGCAGTTCTAGGACTGCTACTGGACGATACAGAGTGTGGCTATGTGTGGATAGCTGAATTAGGCGACGTGAGAATAATGCTACTGAGGAGCCAGAAAGGTGATACCGCAAAGAAATAATCAGATAATCATGTTTATTATGCTTGGTCAAAATCAGTTTCCCAGTCGTATTTTTTGCTTTTCCTCTGCTTCTTTCTACTTTTACCTCCTCCTCCTTCTTTTTCTCTACTTTTTCCTGCTCCTCCCCCTTCTTTTCCTCCCCGTCCTCCTCTTCCTCCTCCACGTCTTCCTCTTCCTCTTTCTCCTCCTCCTCCTTCACTGTCGTGTTCATCTTAAAGGGGCTTCCCCTCTTCCTTCTCTTCCGGCTGATTTCCTTTCTTCTTGTTCATCTTCAACTTCAACTTGTTATTGTTGTTGCTAATGTTGTTGTTGTTGTTGTTGCTGTTGTTTTTCTTTCTTCTTTTCTTTCTTTTCTTTCTTTCTTGCTCCTCCTCCTCCTCCTCCCTCCTCCTTTTCCTCCTCCTTTACCTCTTTCTCTCCTACTCCTCCTTTTGCTCCTGTTTGTTGCCCTCCTCCTCCTCCTCCTGCTTCTCGTCTTCCCTTTCTCCTTCTAGTTCTTCATTTTCCCTCTGTTTTTTTTCCTCTACTCTCTCCATCTCTCTGTCCCTCCCTCCCTCCCTCCCTCCCTGTCTTCCCCGTTCTCCTCCTTTTCCTTTTTCTTCCTCCTCCTTCACCTCGTTTTTCCTCATTATCCTGCTTCTCTTCGCTTTTCGTTTCCCTCCCACCATTACCGCCCTCGCTTCTTTTATTTTCTTCTCAGAAGCAGTGTAATCGCCTAGGGACTTGTAGATGGCTGTGATAATCATAACGATACCCAAGCTTTTCCAGACTTCATTTAGAGACAGAATAGGAAATCTGAAAATATGACAAATGTTGTGGTTCTTTTTCACTTGCTTTTCTTTCTTGGCTGACCTTGTACTGTTTTGCTAGCAATTTTTTCGATGTTGTGTCCTTCCTTCCTCAGACAAGTACGTGCTTTCTGTCTGTTTTTTTCTGTCTTGTTTAACACGTGGATTTTGATCAGCATGACAAAGCAATCTCCACCCGAGGCCGTGTTTTTTTTTTTATGCCTTATCCCATAATTCCCCTCTGAGAACCAAGACAAGGGAGTTGGAGAAGTTGGCGGGTGAAAACACCTTGTTTGTATTTTCTATCACAGCATTTGAGCAAAAACTTACTTCATGCTGACGCATGAGCAGTGCATATGGCTGTATTGATATAACAAATGATGTGATGATCGGTGTAATGATCACACTTATCTCTGTGTTCTCAACTTTTCCGTCGCAGGAACGCTTCTATGTTAACATTCAGGTTGCTGTCCCCTGTGTTGTCATAGCAGTACAGCGCCACGCAGTCTCCTCCCATACTTCCATCTGTATTCTCCTGCCCGCATACTTTACGCTTCCTGTGAAAGTTGATTTTTTTTTTTGTACAGAGAAATTGGCCAGAGAAACAATAAACTGTTGATCTGGGTTTTCTAATGCGTGACTGGTGCATGCTGCGCTCGGGACCTTGGTTTACTTTACAGAGTTTTGCCTTCGCCTCCTGTGATCTGACGCTGGTTCTAGTTGCCGTCCTAAGCAGAGGGTCAGGATGTCAGCAGCTTCACTGTTGTCTAACCCAAAGGACAAAGCCCTTTGTGTCATGACGTTGGCCCATAATTACAGTATGCAGAAGTACTCAGCACGCAGTAAAGTTCTCTGTTAAGCTCATTATTTCATGTGCAGAACACGAAAACGAAAGCGTGGGGAGGGGTGAGAGTTGGTGTAGTGGGAGAAATGGGTTTCTTCTTATGCGTAAGTTTCAAGAAAACAAAGAGAAGAAAAAACAAAGAAACAAACAAAATTTACACTTACTTGATAGCTTATTGTGTCGTAGTTTTCAATGCACTTGATAACAGCAATTTATCATGTTGACAACAACAACAACAACAACAACAACAATGATTATAACAATAATAATAGTAATCACCATCATCATCATAGTAATAGTAGTAACATCCAGCATCGATGGATTTACACAAGGAGGTTACTTCGTTTGTTTTTTTCCTTTTCAGGAACCTTTAATGAAGTTAGATTATGGGACGAATGAGTTACGCATTTATCTACTGAGAGGGGCAAAGAAGTACGTTTTGTGATTCGACGTGAGCTCGTGGAGATACTGAAGATTTGTATGCACTGTGAGGCCAAACCAAAGAAGAAAACTTTGATATGTCTGTAAGGACCATGGTATAGCAAACAGCAGTAGAAAAGCAATTTCTACTGAAGAAAATTTTCGTGGCACTACGTGAAGACAACTTGTGAAAGTATTTGAGAGTCCATGAAGATTTGTCCAACGTTTTGCTTTAAAAACTTGTGAGCAGGATTAATAATCATGTGAAATCATAGTAAAAGATATTTTAGCTAAGTGTTGTTAAGAATAGTTGTAAATGAAAAAGAGAGACGTTTTTCTCTTTGTCCATGTGATCGTTCGGTCTACGCTACTCGAGCGTGAGTATGAGAGAAATGCATCGCGTTCTATTACGTGTGATGATTATACCTAGTGTTCTCAGTGTGGGATTGCGTAATGGTAATACCTCGTGTTTTCATCACCTGTAATGGTAATATATGATACCCTCATAATGTGATAGAAACATCTTGTGATGTTATTACCTCTAATGGTGATACGTTGTGTTCTCATCGAACACAATGGTAATTCAGCATATTCTGGTGTGATGACAGTGGCTCAACACTGGTGAATATGATGGTAAGGCTGCACTGGGTGGTGATTATCGTCTGTTACTGTCACGTACGATCGTAATGCCTCATGTTAGCAGTGTCTGTAGCAGCGTCATAATTACGACCGTATATATCTCATGATAGCCCCCCGCCCCCCCCCCCCCCCCCCCCCCCCCCCCCCCGCCCCACAGGGTCCACACTCCGTGTTCGCATCTCCCGTGTAAAGTCAGACTTACAGTGCTAGATCTGATGACTAGTTTGCTTGTATGCGCACTTGCATATGGGGGTAAACACCTGAACATTCTCTCTCTCTCTCTCTCTCTCTCTCTCTCTCTCTCTCTCTGTCCGTGGTGCAGCTTTTATCATTGCAGTGCCTCCCGTGACTCTGGTGGGTTCCGGACCACTGACTGTGGCCGACAGACAAGGGGTTGCAGGAGCAGGCGACAGCATCTTTCAAGGTCAGCCGTGCAGAGGTTCTATCTTTTCCTTGTCATTGTTTGTTTGTCTCCTTCTGCTCCATTTGTTTTTCTGTGTTATTTTGTTCATTTAGTTTCTTCGAAAGAAATACCCGGTTCTCTCTCATTCTTTTGTTGTTGTTCTTTTCCTGCGTGTGCGCATGGATACTGGTTACGTACATGGCTCCAGCATGTTATTTCAGTAAGTTTGATTAGAAATGTGGTTCTTGGTTGTTCGTTCATGTGTTGTTTCTCCAGGGAGATTCATCCGACACATGGTTCTGTTTTCTTTCTTTTCTGTCGTGTGTTGTCCTCTCAGTCAGTTTTATCACGTACATGGTCCTGGTTTCTTCTTTCGTGCGTTGTTCCGTCATGAAGATTTTTCAGACACACAGTTCGTGTTGTTCTTTCGTGTGTCGTTCCTACAGGGTGGTTTGTCAGACTCATGGATGTTTTGTGTTGTGGCCTTCCTGTTGTGGTTATCTCTTACCCCTGTTCTCTAAGGAGGGTCATCGTCGACTGCCCTATTGCACGCGCATGAGCGAGCGAGCGAGCGAGCGAGCGAGCGAGCGAGAGAGAGAGAGAGAGAGAGAGAGAGAGAGAGAGAGAGAGAGAGAGAGAGAGAGAGAGAGACAGAGAGAGACAGAGAGACAGAGAGAGACAGAGAGAGAGAGAGAGAGAGAGAGAGAGAGAAGAGAGAGAGAGAGAGAGGGAGAGAGTAGTATGTGTGTGTGTGTGTGTGTGTGTACATGAATGTGATGTATATATGTGTGTGCTAGTGTGTGTGCGTGTGTGTGTGTGTGTGTGTGTGTGTGTGTGTGTGTGTGTGTGTGTGTGTGTGTGTGTATGTGTGTGTGTGAGAGAGAAAGAGAGAGAATGGAGGGGCGGGGGGGGGGGGGGGGGGGGGGTTCACGCGAGCGTGTGCACATGGGTACAATTGTATTATGTACATGTGTATTTATGTGCACATTCATTTTCTCTACACGCTGAATATTAAAAAGCACGTTTAGTGGGAGGCCAAATCCAACATTTAGCTGCAAGGTATTTCTAGCTAGTTCAGCAAAGGACAAGAAGAAGTGAACCATCATATGCCCCATGAAGTGAGAGATGAAATCGGTCATTCTGGGCTACAGTCAGTATCCAGTAGGCAGAAATACGTGTTTGGCCCTTAACATGTCTTGTTCAAACTTTGATGAAATCCGTCATTGTGGCCCATAGTATGTCTCATTTGATATGCGAAAATTGATAATTAGGACTCACAGTATGTCTTGTTCATTAATAGACAACATCCATCACTCTGACCTGTGGCATGAGACGACAGAATCTATTATTGTCACCACAGAATGTGTCTTACAGAAAGAGGCAAAGACTGTCATTGTGGCCAAAAGTATACCTCGTTTTCTGAAATGAAATCCGTAACTGCAGACCTTAATACTGTGTAACAGTATTCATGCAAATATATATGAATAATCTCTCTCTCTCTCTCTCTCTCTCTCTCTCTCTCTCTCTCTCTCTCTCTCTCTCTCTCTCTTCCAATGCTTCTCCTTTTAACTGTAACAGATCAATACGTAAAAGAAATTTTCGTGTTTGTTGTTTTTATCTCTTTATCTCCGAAATCGTAAGGATAGATACACAGGATATTGATTTTATTTCAAAGACATGTGTCTGCCATTTGGTTCTTTTGTCATTGCTCATATGCCGATTCGTAATCGCTCTGCACTATAACAAATTTTGTAAGTCTGCTACATATAACAGTCACAGGGTTTAAGGTCCTCTGCAACAAATATGTTGGAATTTAGGGGGGGTTTAAATTACAGAACATCTATATGGGACTGTACCATTTAGCCACCCAGCGGTGACGCGAACAGGTAGACATTCAAACGGGCCTAAATCAAAGTAGCAATGGAAGTCGTTGCATGCATTGCGGATTGTGGCCTGATCAACAGTCAGTGTTGATAGAACAGGCGATAAACTCACGCCTCCACTGTTTTCATGGAAATCCGTTTGTCAGCTGAGTGAAACAATCGATAATCCAGCGTCACCGAGCAATGACTAAGAAAGCGAGAAAGGTGGGAAGTGAGAATATTAACGTGTCGCAAGCGAAAAGCATACCTCGGATTTCATACGGATGAACGTGCATGGTAAGCCGTCAACGTAGGGAAGTAACCTCACAAAATAACAGAACAGTTGGTTGACCAGGTCGATATTTGTATTCATTGATAGGGATAAGGCACACCGTATTCACGCCTGTCACAGCTCAAAAATATTAAACTGGCCGAGAGATGTAAGGGTGAGTGAGTGTGTGCGTGCGCGCGCGCGCGTGTGTGTGTGTGTGTGTGTGTGTGTGTGTGTGTGTGTGTGTGTGTGTGTGTGTGTGTGTGTGTGTTACTCTGTGTGTGTATGTATGTGTGTGTGTTAGTGGTGTGTGTGTGTGTGTGTGTGTGTGTGTGTGTGTGTGTGTGTGTGTGTGTGTGTGTGTACGAGAATGTAGGTGAGCGCGCGCGCGCGCGTGTGTGTGTGTGTGTGTGTGTGTGTGAATGGAAGAGGTGCATGCGCGCTTGTGCGCTTGGGCACATTTACATTACATACATGCGTATGTATAAGCACATTTCCATGTCTCTACATGTTGGATATCAAAACCTCGTTTAGTGAAGGACAAATCCAACATTTTGGTACAGAGTATTTCTAGCTAGTTTAGCAGGGGACAAGAAGTCGTTGTGGACCGTCAGGAGTCCTGTAAAGTGAGAGTTCAGCTGAGCGAAACAGTTGAATAGCCAAGCATCACCGAGCAATGACAAAGAAAGCGAGAAAGGTGGGAAGTGAAGATATTAAAGTGTCGCAAGCGAAAAGCACACCTCAGATTTCATACGGATTAACGAACAAGGTAAGCCATTAACGTAAGAATGTAACCTAACAAAATAACAGTGCAGCTGGTGGACCAGGTCGATACTTGTAATAATTGAAGGGAATATGGAACACCTTATCCACGCCTGTCGCAGCTCAGTGAGAAATATTAAAACTTGCAGAGATGTATATGATATGAGTGTGTGTGTGTGTGTGTGTGTGTGTGTGTGTGTGTGTGTGTGTCCTAGAAGGAAAAGCCAGTTTTGGTCACTTTACTATCTAGTCTTTATTGCTCCAGGGGCAAACACTGCACAGTGTGTGTGCTGTTGATTTCTGCTCATTCCTGCAATCGCCATTTGTGCATGTCTCCAACCGTTAGTCTTTCCTTCATTCCATACACTGCACCATCCCCCTAGAAACAAGTGTTGCAGCAAAATCACCGATTAAGTGAAAGATCAAAACCCGATCTGAATCATGTTTGTTGAAACAAAAAGGTCTTGGGTGTGTTGATCGCACGGATCGACAAGCTGACCATTTGGGGAACAGCTGGCTGTGT
>JADBJO010002890.1:30000-42500 GCA_016801955.1 Conus betulinus
TTCTGTTTCTTCAACTTCCTCCTTGTCTTTCTCCGCGCCTTGTTCTTCTCCTCTCCTTGTTCTTCTTCCAATGCTGCTTTTTTTTTTTTCTGCATGCTTTCCTTTCTTCTTGTTCTTCATCTTCTTCATGTTCTCACTTCCGCTGCTCTTGTTGTCATTGCTGTACTGTTGTTGTTTTGTCTTCACTGTTTTCATCTATGTCTTCTTCATTTTCCTTCTCCTCCTCTTCCTCCTCCTCCTCATAATCACCATCATCATCGTCGTCGTCCTTCTCCTCCTCCTCCTCCTCATCATCATCATCATTGTCATCGTCGTCCTCCTCCATTTGCATCTCCTCCTCCTCCTCCTCCTCCTCCTCCTCCTCCTCCTCGTCGTCGTCGTCCTCCTCCTCCTTCTCCTCACGTCATCATCATCATCACCATCATCATCGTCATCGTTCATCCTCGTCTCCTCTTCCTCCTCCTCCTTCTCCTCACCATCATCATCATCACCATCATCATCGTCATCGTTCTCTCCTCCTCCTCCTCCTCCTCCTCCTCCTCAGCTTCTCCTCCTCTTCTTCTTCTTCTTTTCTTCTTCTTCTTCTTGTTTTTCTTCTTCTTCTTCTTCTTCTTCTTCTTCTTCTTCTTCTTCTTCTTCTTCTTCTTCATTTACACCTGCTCTTTCCAGTGCTTCTTTTTGTTTCTTCTTTCTTATTCTCCCTCTTCAGTTCGTTTTTTTTTACTCTTCCTTCCCTTCCTTCTCCTCCTCCGCCTCCTTCTCATCCCCCATCTCCTTCTTCTTGTTTTTCTTCTGCTTCTCCTCTTCTCTACCTCTTCTTTTTCTCCTCCTCCTTCAGCTCTTCCTCCTCCATTTCCTGATTCTTCACCTCCTTTCCCTCACCACCCTGTTTCCCTTTCCTCTGGTTTCCTCTTCACTGCGATTTTCGTCTCTTCTTTCTTCACAGAGGAACTGTCGTTTCTAGGGGCTGGGCAGATGATTTTGATCATGATTACAATACCCGAGCCTCTCCATATCTTATTCTGAAACAGAGCCAGAAGTCTTCAATCATAATAAAAGCTGTGCTTCTTTTTGTTTGTTTGTTTGTTTCCTTTCTTGGAAGTCGTCATACTTTGCCATCAGCTTTCTTGTGTTTTTTTTTTTTTCCAGAGCGTTACGAGTTTTTTTTGTCCGTCAGGCTGCTGGTCTTTCTGTGTGTCGTTCAGGATGCAGACTTGGAGCAGCATGAGAAAGCAATTTCGACCACCTCGAAGCAGTGTTTTTATTATGTCTTTTCCTCAAAGATCCCATCTGTGAACAAAGATAAAAGGGAACGCGGCAGTTAGTGGAAGACAACACCTTTTTTTGTCAGCTGAGTGAAACTATCAATTAGCAAAACATCACAGAGCAATAACAAAGAAATCGAGGGAGCAACTCCCGCAAACACCATTTGCGCACGTCTCCAATCATTCCTCTTTCTTTCATTGCCGACACTGCACCATTCCCATAGAAACAAATGGTGCGACTAATTTACTGGCAAAGTGAGAGATTGATTTCCGATCTGATTCTGTTTGTTGACAGAAAAAAAGGCTCCTAAACAAATCGACAGACAAGTTATTTGTGGATCAGCTCGCTGTGGTGACTCGTGCTGCAAAGACATCACACCTGTGTTTTCTCGTGTTTCTGATTACTCTGAAGTCAGAGACATATTTGACTGGTTCTTCTTAAAATGTTTTTGGACTGAAGGTGGTGTGTTCAAAGTAGTGATTTTGTTGTTGTCGTTTTCTTTATATTTCCATTTTATTTTTCTCTTGGGAGGTTGGCTGAGGCCGCTGGGGATTTTAGTCACATATGACATTCATAATGAACTTCATATTTATGGAACAGGAATCAACAATGACAACACACACCTACACCCGCGCGCACGCACTTACGCACGCAGCACCACACACACTCATACACACACACACGCACGAGTGCGCGCGCGCGCACACACACACACACACACACACACACACACACACACACACACACACACACACACACACACACACACACACACACACACACACACACACACACCACACACACACACACACACATATATATATACATATATATATATATATATATATATATATATATATATATATATATATATATATATATATATATATAAACTAATAAATTCCAAGGAGAAGTACCGAACACCATTCCAGCAACTTAGCGTTACAATGACTGCAAGAAATATTGAATTATAAACAACGTTTGCTCTTATGTCTTAGATTGTAGAAATAGATAAGTCTTCATATCTGCAGTGGTAGATAATTCTGCCTAACTAACAGTATGCGCTTGAGTCGGTGAATGAGGATTAATAAATGCTTCTCAAAATGAACCTTCAGCAAGCTTATAGTCTCCAAAGGAGGAGACAATCTCCAACAGAGAGTAAGCTCACTAACGTCTAACTCCTGGTCAGATATCGGTATTTCAAAACCTGATTGTTTCTCCTCAGTGTCCACGGAAAATGATAATTTTGACTCCTCTGCCTTTTCGTTTTTAAGAAGAATGCTATACCAGAAAAAGGCTGGTATATATACACACACACACACACACGCACTTCCCCCACCCAAACAACACACACACGTACACACGTATTCTCTCTCTCTCTCTCTCTCTCTCTCTCTCCTCTCTCTCTCTCTCTCTCTCTCTCTCTCTCTCTCTCTCTCTCTCTCTCTGTCTTCTGTTTGTTTGTCTGTCTGTCTGTCTCTCTCTCTCTGTCTCTGTCTCTGTCTCTCTCCTCTCTGTCTCTCTCTCTCTCTCTCACACACGCGCTCGCACGCATGGACGCACGCACGCACGCACACACACACACACACACCCACACACACACACACACACACACACACACACACACGCGCGCGCGCTCATACGGATCGCCGATATTTAGATAATTTTTCAGTTTTCTACTGTCCTACCCTGCTCTTCTTGGTTATTTCTTTTTTCTTTCATTTTGCTATGTCAGTTTCTCTATTGCTGTTCTGGCTTTTTTTTTTTTTGGATTATAGTTGTAATGAAAATAAACCATTGCGTATATGAAAAGAATAGACTCAAAAAACAGTCAAGGAAGTAAGAATGGAAAGCAACAGCAGGGTCACAAGGATTCGTAAAATCAGAAGAAAAAAAAAACAAACATACCGGCAGACTTTGAAGTGCTCTCAGCTTCAGTGTGTACTACTAATATGCGCCTTTGAAAGACCAGTGAGATTGTGTGTTTTTCTGACACGTGGAGCCCGCCGTATCATGCCTACATTGACTTGCCATTCGTGAAATGGCTCAGCACTGTGCCTTTGTCGTTTCGTATGTATCATCATTACTGAGATGGCTATCAATATTTCAGCGCTACTGGTGATACTTGTGCTGCTATGTCGTGCAGTGTGATGACACTTCCTTGAGCTAGTTACTTGATAAGATACTCGATCATGTCACTTCGTAATATCTCGTATTGACTCTAGGTACTGCTACTATTACTACTGTTAATACTTTCCCAATGGCTTCTTTTACTATACACGCCACTGCTGCTGTGCTGTTGGTGCTGCTGTTGGTGCCGCTCCTCCTCCTCCTCCTCCTCCTCCTACTACTCCTACTACTACTACTACTACTACTACTACTACTAGGCATGAGAACCTTGTTCAGAGATGTCCCACCTTACATGATCTTTGAATGTTCTGAGATTAACATTTTTCATGATCTAAGATTTTACGGAAGAAAGATTTTGACGAAGTTTCTGGTGCGTTTTCAGAAAGTGTAGTTTAAAGAGATGTGTGAATGGTGGTGTGTTTCTTTTTTAATGATTTGTGAGTTGACGTCAACGTGGTGAGAGCCTTTATGGCCCTTTGCGGTCGGCCGGCTATAAGCAACATTACCTTACTTACTACTACTATGCTGCTGCTGCTGCTGCTCTCACTTCTATTACTAATGCTGCTGCTGCTATTGCAGCTGCTGCTCTGACTACTTCTACTACCACTACGACTACTATTACTACTGCTGCGACTACTAGGACTACTGCTACCGCTACTGCTGCCTGCCAACAGTTTCACATTCACGCAAAATACTATGGCGTGCCACCCGTTGACACTACACACCATGCGATGCTTTGCATTCATAAACTTCGCATGATGGTCATGTCTCACGTTCTCATTAGATGTGATGGTATCATTAATGTTCTTATCACGTGTGAGGGTGTTACCTGGTGTTCTCATCACAAGTGATAGCATCACATGGGATGTTCTGATGACGTACGGTGGTAGTTCCTCATGTTGTCAATACATGCGATGGTAATCCCTCAGCACTGGCAGGTATGATGGTAGGAATCGTTTCGACGGCCTTTTCTTCCTGGTAGTATCATTAATGGCTGTGAGGCCTCATACTAGCAGTGTCTGCAGTGCTGCCGTCCTGTAGGTGCCTTATACTCCTGTATATGCAGTATCTCATGATAGCACCGCAACCCAGCTGGGTTGGCATCTCGTGATTCTGTTTCCAGCGCAAAGTAGGGTTGTGAGTGTGTCAAATGGGAAGACTTGTGGGCTGCTATGCGCACCTGCTGTACCTGAACAGACTCTCCCATCCCTCTCCCCCCCCCCCCCCCTCTCTCTCTCTCTCTCTCATTCTGTGTGTCTGTGTGTGTGTGTGTGTGTGTGTGTGTGTGTGTGTGTGTGCGTGCGCGCGTGTGTGTGTGTGTGTGTGTGTGTGTGTGTGTGTGTGTGTGTGTGTGTGTGTGTTGTGTGACTGGTGTATCTTTGTCATTACAGTCCTTGTAGGCTGTTGTAGGCTTTACTGTGGTGGACATTGAAGGTGTGTAAAGGGGAGGTGGAAAGGGTGAGTCAGACCGCGCCACTCTTTCATCATTTTAGTGTCTGGTACTGGTACGCTTTCACATAAGTTCGTCTGTGACGGTGAAAGGGATTTGTTGGCGGTTGTGTCTTTTGTTCCTTTTCTTGTAATTAATTGTCGTTGACAGAAACTTTCATGTGGCGTTTTCCAAATTCGGTGAGTGTGTGTGTGTGTGTGTGTGTGTGTGCGTGCGTGCGTGCGTGCGCGTGCGTGCGTGCGTGCGTGCGTGTGTGTGTGTGTGTGTGTGTGTGTGTGTGTGTGTGTGTGTGTGTGTGTGTGTGTGTGTGTGTGCGTGCGTGTGTGTGTGTGTGTGTATGTATGTGTGTGTGTGTGTGTGTGTGGGGGGGGGGGGGGGGTTTGCTTTCTGATGAGAGCAGATATTCTGCTTTAGTCTTTCTAAACACCTCACCACCTTCACCGCCTACCAGTTCCTCCCCTTCCATACCCCCCTTACCTTTCCTTCACCTCCCTGAGGTCACGTAGCTTGCATGGAAGCTAACGAACACAAAACGAAACTGCTTTCGTACAGGTGTAATGCGTTCATGCAGTGGAAACATTACCCATGTCAAGAGTGTCAAGTCGCCCAGAAAAGTTGCATGTGTTGAAAGTGTGGCTATACCTAGCCAGCCATATCTGATAGGGGTCCATTTATCAACATTAGCGAGTCTTCCTCATGTTGTTAAACATTGAAAGAAAAAAAAAAAAAAAGAACCGAATTTGTTTGGTTATCTTACGTGTGTTGCGACTTAAACGTGCACTAAAGAGAAGCTCTATGGTCTCTGAAAGTATATCGAAGGTTGTAAAAATTCGGTTATCTTTACTCCATCGGAATGTATGTGTTCTTTTAGCAGCCTTTCTCCAGTTACTGTCTCACGAGTTGACAAAAGAGTTCCTTTGACACTTAGCGCCATGAATTGTAGACAAAACTAAGAGTTGTCTTTTTGATTTGTTCGAATTTTAGATGATTCGATTTATTTTGCTCAGTTTTAAGACAGTTAAGGAATAATCAAACATGAAACTAAAAGAATTGCATCAATCAGTGAACTTCATCAGAGCTATCGTTCTTGTTCGTTCCTGCTTATTTTAGTTCCGTTGGTGGTGTGGTTGAACAGATACATGATTCTTTCTTCTTCTTTTGATGTTGGCTATTTTTTTTTGTCACGTTCTTGTTCGTGTTCTTGTTGCTGTTGTTGTTGTTGTTGTTGTTGTTGTTTTTATCCTACGATGAGATTGTTTAGCTACATGCTGTAGTTTCTCGAGAGTCAGATCCTCAAATAAGTTTCATTAGGAACGTCGTTCTGTTTTGTTCTTTCGTCATGTGGGTTATTCAGTGATTTAATTTCTTACCCTTGCTCTCCCTTAATGGTTAATACTGACTGCCCTATCTCTGTTACTGAGTATGGACGTAAAACTTTTTCATCGTTGTAAGACTTTTGCATTGGAAACCGCTGTTAATGCCACCATTGAGGTATCCATATTCCGTCTTCAGGAATAAGGTTTTAACACGACAGTAGCGGGCACTTGTTTTGTTTTTATGTCACCTGTCTCAACTGCACACGACAGCGTGATCTTCGCAAAAGGTGGAACGGGATTTGACATGCATGAAGAGATTTTTTATGCAGGTGGAATGGGATTTGACATGCATGAAGAGATTTTAATGCAGGTGGAATGGGATTTGACATGCATGAAGAGATTTTTATGCAGGTGGAATGGGATTGACATGCATGAAGAGATTTTTTTATGCATGGTGAAGAGATGGGAATGGGATCTGACATGCATGAAGAGATTTTTATGCAGGTGGAATGGGATTTGACATGCATGAAGAGATTTTTATGCAGGTGGAATGGGATTTGACATGCATGAAGAGATTTTTATGCATGCTTTTAACTCGTAGGACATTGGTCTGAAGTCTCATCCGAAGAACGACAGGAATCTTGAGCTTGAAGCAGACGTGACCTCAAAAGAGAAAAAAAGTTCCTCCAGTCCGGATGTTTGGAGGAGGAATCGAACCCCCATCCTGGACCAGGAGTGTGAAGGCTTGTCCCTGGGGGCCACCAGACCCACGTCTCTTAACACCACCGTCATGTTTGCTCTGAGTGGACAGTTGCCCATGCACTTTCCCAGAGTTATCCTGTGCAAGGCCTCCCGCTTATTGGAGAAACAGGAATGATCACAGTAGGCTCCGTCGCTGTCTCTGTCTCTCTCTTTTAATCATCCCGTAATAGTATGGCCATCTTTTCCGCTCAGTAATTGATGTATTTACCTGTTTATCGGCGAATGGCAGCTTTTGGCGTTCATGTTTTTGGTTGATATGATTTGTTCAAAAGGGGTATTTATAACCTTAGGCAGAGACACATTACGCGAGCTTGACGTAAATATGGAGCATGGGCATGGAAAATAGACATGTTTTACATTTATTTTAGCTGTACATATTTTGGACGATTGGACCAGTGTACATGATATGCATGTATAGGTGCGCAGACACAGACATTTACACGCAGCAATGAGGCACGCGCGCACACACACACACACACACACACACACACACACACACACACACACACACACACACACACACACACACACACACACACACACACATGCGCGAGTGCGAAATGATACGCGCACACATGCATGCGTGCGAATGCATACACCAGATAAACGCAAACAGTATTCTCTAGGTTTTAATGTTGATGACCGACACACCGGCAATTTTTTCTCTCAATAGAAGACATGCTGAATGTGCTCGGCTGATGTGACCCAATCAACAGCACACAAACGTTTTATTATCGCCCTTGTCTATGGAGGATATACAAACAAAACGCCTTTTCGACCAGAGCGTAATCTTCGAAACAAGTGTCGGGGGTGGAGGGCGGGAAAGGAGAGAGGGTGTGAGTGAGTGAGTGAGTGAGTGAGTGTGTGTGTGTGTGTGTGTGTGTGTGTGTGTGTGTGTGTGTGTGTGTGTGTTTCTGTTGTGTGTTTTTATACCATTGCCTGTTTGAATCGAGAAGATTGCATGTGTCATTCTAAATCATCACAGGACTCTGAATACCTGGAATATCCCAGTTGGAAGAAGCGGCATTCAGAGGACCTTTGAAGTAGACACAACCAGCCATTGTAAGCTCCTGCGCGTGTCCTTTAAGAGTATCTGAAATTAATGACCGACTTGCAATGAGATAACCATGATACTTTCTTGTCTGAAACTCACACAATGAAAAGTGACATCATGTTGTCTTTTACTGTTAGTGTTGATGGTGTATTGCTGCTGCTGTTGTTGTTGTTGTTCATAAGAATTCAAGGGCCCTCTCCCGTCCCCATTTCACACTGACAACAAGACCACACACGGGAAAAAATGTTGGTGATTGTCATCCACATTACCACCACCAACATAAACACCCCACCTCTCTCAAACATGGGTACCCTGCAGCAAAGACCATTTCAACAGACGTTATTTTTCTAGAATCCCGCCTTGAAAATTGAGCGATCAAGAGAGAGAGAGAGAGAGAGAGAGAGAGAGAGAGAGAGAGAGAGAGAGAGAGAGAGGCAGACAGACAGACAACAGACAGAGAGACAGAGAGTGACTCTGTGCAATCAGATAAGTATGCTATGAAAACCTCCACGTTTCTTTTTTCATTTTTACAATGTAAACGTTATTGCTTTATTGCAAAAGGAGAGAGTAAAACGCCCCCTTTCACGTCAAATGTTCATGGGAAATAAAATGCTTTGGAAACGGCTGATCCATGATTCTGTTTTATATTCGGAGAGGTTCTCTCTCTTATTAATCATCATCAGCTTCTGTAAGCGTGTGCACCTGACGAGGATATGTTGTTCAAACGTTCATTCTGGTCCCGCTACCCCATTCACAGAGAGTGGGATCTGCGCGCTTGCCAAGTCGCAACATGCCCATTGGTCGCTTGCCGAGACGAAGCATGCCCATCGGACGCTTACCAAGGCGAAGCATGTTCATGGGGCGTTTTCCAAGACGAAGCATACCCATGGGGCGTTTTCCAAGACGAAGCATACCCATGGGGCGTTTACCAAGACGAAGCATGTTCATGGGGCGTTTTTTCCAAGGCGAAGCATGTTCATAGGGCGTTTTCCCGAGACGCAGCATTCCCATGGGGCGTTTTCCAAGACGAAGCATGTTCATTGGGCGTTTTCCAAGACGTAGACATACCCATGGGGCGTTTTCCGAGGCGAAGCATGTTCATGGGGCGTTTCCCAAGGCGAAGCATCTGTAGTCCGCGCTTGTCGGCCGAAAGTTCGTCATCTGCTTCCTCTTCATCTTCTACTTCTGCAGGCAGGTCGTTCATGAATTCTTCGAATTCTTCACTGTCTACATTTTCACTGCCTGGAAATTCTGGGTAATATTCTTCTGAAGTGCCATCACTGTTGCCACTATCTACCTCAGGGGGTGCCGAGATGTCTTCGCCGTGGGCTGCAACACACACACAGACACACACACACACACACACACACACACACACACACACACACACACACACACACACACACACACACACACACACACACACACACACACACACAGGATTTTGAGTCAGGGAAACAATAGAGTTTGATCGAAATAAATGCCTCAGACACAAAAATGTGTTTAGTAAACAGAGAAGGCAGAATAGTATGCATTGAAAGTGAAAACAATTCCAGCAATCACCTGTTGACAGTCTATTTTTGCGACACCAGCCCAGCAGAACTTGGCCCCATGTCATGTGTTCACTAAAAGAGAAGGAAATGCACCGAACGCGTAAAAAAACTCAGCATTTGTCTGAATGTATGTTAATAATGATGCAAGCAAAGAAAGAGAAAAGGCATAGCTGAATTCTGAGCCGCTGATGTCCAGACATTTTGGTAACACTGGGATAACTAAGCTCGTTTTAGCGTTGCACAAATAGCCAATCAACGTGAACGCTGTGTATGTTTTGATTGACGTTCTTCACAGACCGACAGACAGACAGACAAACACACACACACACACACACACACACACACACACACACACACACACACACACATGCGCACACACACACACACACACACACACACACACATGCGCGCGCGCGCGCGCACACACACACACACACACACACACACACACACACACACACACACACACACACGTGCGCGCGCGTGCGCATAGACGCACTGACGGACTGATTGATAGACAGACCGTTAGGAAGGAGGGTAGGTAGGTGGGTGGGTAGATAAATGAAAAAAAATTACCATAATTTCGGTAGTCACTTTAAGTTTGATGTAAGGCCTGAGGTTTGACTAGCATAGCCTGCTGACGTTAAGGAGTGAACTGTCAGGGATTCACCATGTTTGGAACACGACATGATACAAGACAGCGTCCACACTTCTCCTCCTGCCGCCTTTAACCATTCCTTTGCTTAGTTAGCACCCTTTCATTGCTGTGTAGACAGAGAGAGTTTACACGCCCGACTATACGAGTGGTTCGAAATCATGACTGCTAGTTTAACGTCCTCTCCAGCCAAAGGTGTAATTCAGGGGGGATTTAAATGATAAACATCGACATGTGACTGTACCATTTAGCCACCCAGCGGCAATGCAAACAGGTGGACATTCAAACCGGCATAAATCAAAGTAGCAATGGAAGTCGCTGTCTGCATGACTGATCGTGATCTAATCACGAGCCAGTTTTGATAAAACAGGTGATAAGCGCACGCCTCCACTGCTGTCATGGAAATCCGTTCGTCAGCTGAGTGAAACAATCGATTAGCCAAGCATCACCGAGCAATAACAAAGAAAGCGAGAAAGGTAGGAAGTGAGGATATTAGAGTGTCGCAAGCGAAAACCATACCTGAGGTTTCATACGGATTAACGAACAAGGTAAGCCACTGACGCAGGAATGTAAACTGACAAAATAACAGTGCAGCTGGTTGAGCAGGTCCACACTTGTCATTGAAGGGGATGTGACAAACGTTATCCATGCCCATCGCAGCTCTGTTACCAGTACCAAAACTAGGAGAGAGGTGTGTGTGTGTGTGTGTGTGTGTGTGTGTGTGTGTGTGTGTGTGTGCGTGCGTGCGTGCGTGCGTGCACGCACGCGCGCGCGCGCGCGCGCGCGCGCGCGCGCGTGTGTGTGTGTGTGTGTGTGTGTGTGTGTGTGTGTGTGTGTGTGACAGTTCCTGTTTGACAATAACTGAGCAATACATATTAGAAGTTCCCATACACGTTTGTCTAGAGACGTCATCTGTATGCTTTCCCAATACTAAGCAGAATATAGACAGGTGCTTATACTTTCTACTTCATGTTTATTTTTCCATTACTTTATTCCATTTCCATTTCGTTCGTTGTTTATTTGAAGCACAGTCTCAGAAGCTTTCAGAAGCGGGCTGATATTTTTTAGTGTCTTTGATTGTAGACAAAGGCGAGATATATATAGTCACATTTCAAGGACATCCGTTTGCCATTACTCACTGATGCACCATCAACTGAACTGTCGTCATGCCCAGTAAAACGTGTCATGGTTGCTCTACTCCAGATCCAGTTTCAGTCACAGGATTCAAGGTACTCTCCCACCACAGATGCTGGACATCTGTGGGAACTGGATTTGTAACATCGCTCTGCGACTGAACCGTTGAGCCACTCAGCAGAAAATGCAGTCAGACATTTAAACGAGCTCTAAGCAAAGCAGCAATGAAAGACGCTGTCGGCAGCAATGATTTTGACCTAACTGCCATTCTGTGCTGACGAATCGGGCTGTAAGCGCGCTCTCCTCCCCTGTTTTCGTACAGATCCATTTGTCAGCTAAGCGAAACAGTCAGCTAGCCAAGCATCATAGGGCAATGACAAAGACAGCAAGTAAGGTGGGAATGGGGATATTAAAGTGTCACAAACAAAAAAAGCAAACAAACAAAACCTTTAGATTTTGTAAAGATTAACGCATTTGGTAAGCGTTTACGCTGAGACGAGACCTCACAAACAAACAGAGCAGCTGCAGGTCAAGGGACATTCTCGACTTCACTGATAGGGATTGCAATAGACATGCCTACACAAACCAGTTAAAAGCATTGGAAAAGGAAAGGTGTGTGTGTGTGTGTGTGTGTGTGTGTGTGTGTGTGTGTGTGTGTGTCCTTCATTTAACGTCTATCCACTAGTCGTGATATTAGACAACAAAAAAAAAAACCCCCAAAAAAAAAAAAAAAAAAAAAAAAAAGAAAAAGTGAATGTGTACCGTAGTAATTGCGAGCGTGCACATAATGTGTGTATGTATGGGTGCGCGTACACGCGAATGTGTGTGTGTGTGTGTGTGTGTGTGTGTGTGTGTGTGTGTGTGTGTGTGTGTGTGTGTGTGTGTGTGTGTGTGTGAGTTGTAGATGTGTAAGTGTGTGAATATCTTTACACAAGTCATAAGAGAAGATTAACATGAAACAAAATACTTATAACCAACAGCTAACTAATCAATTAAAGTCAAAACGGATAACAGTATTAAAAAAAAAAAAACAAACAAAAAACAACAAAAAAAACTTTTTTTGCTTCCCCCCCCCCCCCCCCCCCCCCCCCCCGCCCAATTTATCCACCCCACCCCCCCTTCCTTCCTTATCCCCCGCAAATAAAGTTAATAAAGAATGTTATAAGTATTTTCCAATAGG